>NW_026531141.1:0-107391 GCF_020745825.1 Agelaius phoeniceus | reverse complement strand
TAGGAACCTATAGGGACCCATAGGAACCTATAGGGACCCATAGAAACCCATAGGGACCTATAGAAACCCATAGGGACCTATAGGGACCTACAGCAAGAGCCATTGGGACTCATGGAGGGAGGCAGAGAGGGACCTATGGGGGCTATAGGGGACTGACGGGGCTCGGGGGACCTATAGGGACCTATGGGAACCTATAGGGAACCTACAGGAACCTACAGGGGCAGGCACGGGGACCTGTGGGTCCATTGGGACCCATGGAGAGCTATAGGGAGCCATAGGGGCGGCCATAGGGGACACCCGGGGAGCCACGGGGAGCCTATGGGGACCTAGAGGTGGATTGGGTGTGGGGACCCTATAGGACGCGTATGGGGACCTATAGAATGTGTATGGGGATGTATAGAATGCGTATGGGACGTATAGAATGTGTATGGGAACATATAGAATGCGTATAGGAACACACATAAAATGTGCATGGGGACATATAGAATGTGTATGGGAACATATAAAATGTTTATGGGGACGTATAGGGTGCGTGTGGGAACATATAGAATGTGTATGGGAACATATAAAATGTTTATGGGGACGTATAGGGTGCGTGTGGGAACACAGCAGCACACGCAGCCCCTATAGGAGCGCCTATGGGTGGGTGTGGCACCCGCGGACGGATGGACAGACGGACGGGGACGGGGTGTAGGGGGTGTGCAAGGGGTGTGGAGGCGCCTATAGGGGCCTATAGGGATCTATAGGGGCCTATAGGGGTGTGGAGGTGTCTATAGGGGTCTATAGGGATCTGTAGGGGCCTATAGGTGTCTATAGGGATCTATAGGGGCCTATAGGGGCCCATAGGGATCTATAGGGGTCTATAGGGGTCTATAGGGATCTATAGGTGCCCATAGGGGTCTATAGGTGTCTATAGGGGTCTATAGGGGTCTATAGGGGTCTATAGGAGCTTGGGGGATGTGTAGGGGCTGTGTAGGGCTAAAAGAGGAGTGTGTAAGGTGTGAGTAAGGCCTGTGTGGGTGTGTAGGGGCTGTGTAAGGGATGTGTAGGGGATGTGTAGGGCTATAGGAGGAGTGTGTAAGGTGTGAGTAAGGCCTGCGCGGGTGTGTAGGGCCTGTGTAGGGGCTGTGTAGGGGATGTGTAGGGGATGTGTAGGGGATGTGTAGGGGCTGTGTAGGGGATGTGTAAGGGCTGTGTAGGGGATGTGTAGGGGATGTGTAGGGGCTGTGCAGGGGCTGTGTAGGGGATGTGTAAGGGGTGTGTAGGGGCTGTGTAGGGCCATAGGGCTGTACACCCCTGTGCAGGCCTATAGGGCTCTATAGGGGCTGCCTAGGGGGGGTCTCCGTGTGCGTCACCAGCCCCCCCAGAATTCACCCCCGGCCCCATTGGTGCCCCCCAGACTCATTCACGCCCTACCCCATTCATTCACCCCCCGTTCATTCATCCCCTTCCAGCCCCATTCACCCCCCAGAGCTAATTAACCCCCAGCCCTAATTAACCCCCAGCGCTAATTAACCCCCAGCCCCATTCATCCCCTCCAGACTCATTCACACCCAGCCCCATTCATTCATCCCCCGGCCCCATTCATGCCCTCCGAGCCCCATTCATTCCTTTCCCCCGCCCTTTTCATGCCCCCAGACTCATTCACGCCTCGATCCCATTCATCCCCTTCGAGCCCCAATTCACCCCCCAGCCCTAATTAACCCCCAGCCCTAATTAACCCCCAGCCCCATTAATTTTACCCCCCAGCCACAATTAACCCCCAGCCCCATTCATTCTCCCCCAGCCCCATTCATTCCCTTTCCCACCCCATTCATCTCCCTGCCCCATTCACGCCCCAGCCCTAATTAACCCCCCCAATCCCATTAATCACCCCCAGCCCCATTAATCACTCTCAGCCCCATTAATCACTCTCAGCCCCATTAATCGCCCCCAGCCCCATTTTAATCCCCCACCGCCCCCATCCCATTCATGCCCCCTCCAGCCCCATTTAACCCCCCCACCCCATTAATCACCCCCCAGCCCCATTAATCCCCCACCACCCCATTTATCCCCCATAAAATCCCCCATTTATCCCCCCCAGCCCCATTTCCCCCCATTGTCCCCAGCCCCATTTAACCACCCCCACCCCATTCATCCCCCCCAGCCCCATTTAACCCCCCCCACCCCATTCATCCCCCCCCCAGCCCCGCCCCACCCCCCCCTCCCATTCATCCCCCCTCGTTCATTCATCCCTCCGCGGCGGGGCTCTCTGCGCATGCGCGAGGTTCCCCCCCCCCTTTCCCCCCCCCTCCTCCACGACCCCACCCCTTTTTTTTTTTTTTTTTTTTTTTTTTTTTTTAATTCCCCGGGCCCGGCCGGATTTTATGAATGGGCCATTGACGTCATCGGAGACCCCCCACGTGGGGCCCCCGCGCGTATAAAGGGGGCGGAGCCGGCGCTGTCCGCGGTGCTGAAGGGCGAGACGGCGGCGAGACCACCGCGACCCCCTCCCCCCCCCGCTCGCTTCCCCCCTTCTCTCACCGCGACCCCTCCCCTTCACCTGAGCCCCCTCCCCCCCCCCCTCTCCCCTCCCCCCCCCCGTCCCTTATCGGGACCCCCCCTCCCGTCCCCCCCTCCCCCGCTTGGAGACCCCTCCCCCACTTTTCTTCAAGACCCCCCCCCACCAATTTTTGGCGCCCCTCCCCCACCGAGCACCGCCCCCCCCCAGGCTGGAAAAAGGGGGGGGGGACCCCCTCGGATCGGCCGAGACCCCCCCGGAGCCGGTAGGAGCCCCCTCCCCATTTGGGTTTTGGGGTGGGTGGGGTCGTGTCCCCCCCCCTTCCACCATGGGGGGTTTTTTTTGGGGGTGGGGGAGGGGGCGGGAATGTGGGGGTGGGGGGAGGGGTGCGAGGAGCGCGTGGGCGCGCGGGGAGGGGGAGGGGGAGGGGGAGGGGGATGGGCGCGCGTGGGGGGCGATCCCGAGAGGGGGGGGGAGGGGGAGGGGCGGGATCCGCGTGGGTGTGGCCGTGGGGGGAGTGGGAAGGATGGGGGAGGGGTGGGGGGGGGAGGGGTCGCTCACGTGCGGGGGAGCGCGAGCGCACGTGGGGGGCTCGGCGCGCGCGCGCGCGCGGGGAGTGGGCGTGGTCACGCGCGGTGCGCGCGTGCGCGCGTGCACCCAGGCGTGTGGGCGTGACCCAGGTGTGTTCACACGCGTGTGTGGGTGTGCTCCAGGTGTGTGTGTGTGACCCAGGTGTGTTCACACGCGTGTGTGGGTGTGCTCCAGGTGTGTGTGTGTGACCCAGGTGTGTTCACACGCGTGTGTGGGTGTGCTCCAGGTGTGTTTTCCGTGTGTGTTCCAGGTGCGTTCACGCCTGTGCATTCACACCTGTGTGTTCCATGCGTGTTCTCTGTGTGTGTGTGTGTGTGCACACCTGTCCGTGTGTGTTCATTGCCTGGGACCGCGTGTGTCACCCTGCGTGTGTCACCCTGCGTGTGTCACGTGTGTGTGTGAGTGTTCCCCAGGTGCTCACACCTGTGCGTGTGTTCTCTGTGTTTGTGTCACCTGGGGATGTGTCACCATGAGTGTGTCACCCTGCGTGTGTCACCCTCTGTGTGTCACCCTGAGTGTGTCACCCCGTGTGTGTCACCATGCGTCACCCTGTGAGTGTCACCATGAGTGTGTCACCCTGCGTGTGTCACCTGTGTGTGCGTGTGGGTGTTCCCCAGGTGCTCACGCCTCTGTGTGTGTGTGTGTGCGCGCATTCCCCGTGCCCTGGGGTGCACACCTGTGTGTGTGTTCTGTGTGTGCTCACACCCGTGTGTTCACACCTGTGTGTGTGTTCTGTGTGCTCACACCTGTGTCTGCTCTCACCTGTGCGTGTGTGTTCTGTGTGTGTTCTGTGTGTTCTGTGTGTGTTCACACCTGAGCATTCACACCCCTGTGTTCACACTTGTGTGTGTTCTGTGTGCTCACACCTGTGTGTTCACACCTCTGTGCTCACACCTGCACCTGTGTGTTCTGTGTGTGTTCCGTGTGTGTTCACACCTGCACCCGTGTTCCGTGTGCTCACACCTGTGTGTGTGTGTGTTCTGTGTGTTCACACCTCTGTGCTCACACCTGCACCTGTGTGTTCTGTGTGTGTTTTGTGTGTGTTCTGTGTGTGTTCACACCTGCACCCGTGTTCCGTGTGCTCACACCTGTGTTCACACCTGTGTGCTCACACCTGTGTCCCCCTGGGGGGTTCCTGGGGGGGTTCCTGGGGGTCCTCGGGAGGACACGGGGGGGGACACGGGGGGTGACATGAGGGACATGGGGGGGTCCCTTGGGAACCCCAGAGTGACAAAACCCCCGCTGGGGATGGGGGATGGGATGGGGCGGGGACACCCCCACGCCGCGAGGTGGGGCGGGGTCAATGACGTCACCCGGGGCGGTGCTTGGGGACCTCCCCCCCACCCCAAATTTCAGCTCTCACCCCCCCCTTTTCTTTCCCCCATCTCCCCCCCCCCAGGCACCATGGCGCCCCCTCCTCGCCCCCTCCGCAGCGCCGCCCTCCTCCTCTCCATCACCCTCCTCGTCCAGAGCCGCCCCCAGCCCACCCCGCAACCCCCCAGGACCGCCCCGAGCGCCGCCGCCTCCGCCGCCACCCCCGGCCCTCACTCGGTGTCCAAGCGCTCCCCGCTGCCGCCGCCGCCGCCGCCGCGCTCCGAGGTGCTGAAGGAGCTGCAGGAGCTGGGGCGGCTCCGCGCCGAGGCCAAGCGGGACCGGCAGCGGGACCGGGAGCGGGAGCGGGAGCTGGGCTGGGCGAGCTCGCGGCAGCTGCGGCAGCAGCAGAGCCTGGAGCATCGGCTGCTGGAGCGGCGCTACCAGGAGCTGGCCGAGAGCCGGCGGCAGGCGCAGGCGGCGAGGAAGGCGGCGGCCGAGGAGGAGCGTTTGGCCGACCTGGCCTCGGATCTTCTGCTGCGCTACCTGCTGAGAGGGCCCGGAGGCGCCGTGGCCGAGGATAAACGGTCCGAGGAGGAGGAGGAGGTGGAGGAAGGGTTTGGGGATGGGAAGGATGGGTTTGGCGGTGAGGAAGAGGAGGATGAGGCCGGTGAGGAGTTTGGGGGTTATAAGAGGAAGGATGGGTTCGGTCTGGACCTCGACGATGACCTCGGTGGCCGCAAGGGCAAGGACAGGTTTGGTGTCGGCGATGACCTCAATGATGACCTCAACGATGACCTCGGCGGCCACCAGGCCTACAGGACCAAGGACAGGTTTGACCTCAACGATGACCTCGGTGACCACCAGGCCTACAGGACCAAGGACAGGTTTGACCTCAACGATGACCTCAGTGACCACCAGGCCTACAGGACCAAGGACAGGTTTGACCTCAGCAACGACCTCAACGATGACCTTGGTGCCTACAAGACCAAGGACAGGTTCAGCCTTGGCAACGACCTCAACGATGACCTCGATGGCCACCAAACCTACAGGACCAGGGACAGGTTTGACCTCAACGATGACCTCGGTGACCACCAAACCTACAGGACCAGGGACAGATTTGACCTCAACGATGACCTTGGTGACCACCAGGCCTACAGGACCAAGGACAGATTTGACCTCAGCGATGACCTCGGTGACCACCAGGCCTACAGGACCAAGGACAGATTCGCTTTTGGCAACGACCTCAACGACGACTTTGACGCCTACAAGCCCAAGGAGAGATTCAACGACCTCGACGCCTACAAGGGCGCCTACGACGCCAACGACGCCAACGAGGTCTTCAAGGTCAACCGGCGCTTCAAGCTCAAAGAGGACTCGGCCGCCTCGAAGGCCAACGACGCCCTGGGCGGCGCCTTCAAGATCAGGAGCGGCTTCGGGGACCTCGACGGCAACGGCGGCTTGGAGGACAACGAGATCCTCCCGGCGCGGGGCCACCGGGGCAACCGCATCGCGGCACCTTCGTCCCCGTCATCATCGTCATCCTCGGAGGCGGCCGCCGGCGATTCGGAGGAGGCGTCGCCGCAGGACCCGGCCGAGGTGGACGAGCTGGACCCCGGCACCATCGACCAACTGATCGAGCTGTCCAGCAGGCTGCACCTGCCGGCCGACGACGTGGTGGACATCATCCACGACGTGGAGCAGAAGCGCAAGGAGGAGGAGGAGGCGGCGGCGGCGGCCACGGGCATGGCCCTGGCGGCCGTGGCGGCGGCGCCGCCCGGGGGTGGCGATGATGATGATGAGGATGAGGATGAGGATGAGGAGACGCCGCCGCCGGCGCTGCCGAAGCCGCCCAAAGCCAGGGCGCGGCCGCCGGAGCCGAGCCCGGCCAGGACTTTCCTGCCCCGGCGCCCCCCGGCCCCGCTGAGGGAGCGCCAGGTGCAGAAATTCCTGGAGAGGGTTTTGGGGAGCCCCCCCCGCGGGTACCCCTGAGTTTTGGGGGGGGTTCCCCGCCCCCCACCAAAATAAAAAAAAAATAAAATAAAACAAACCCCAACCCCCCCCTCCCCCCTCCCCCACCCCTTCCCCTCCCCCCCCCATCCGTGCTCGGGTGCGTTGGCCCCTCCCAGTTTGTCCCAGTTCGTCCCAGTTTGTCCCAGTTCTGGTTGTGGAGTTCCCACCCCTCGTCCCGGTCTCATGGTTCCGGTTCCTGCTCCCTCCCAGTTAAGCCCAGTTCTGTCCCAGTCCCGCTCCCAGTTTGTCACCGTTGGGCCCCAGTTCCCTCCCAGTTCCAGCTCCAGACCCCTCCCAGTCCATCCCAGTTCATTCCCAGTCCCTCCCAGTCTCTCCCAGTCCATCCCAGTCCCTCCCATATAACCCAATCCCTCCCAGTATAATCCAATCCCCTCCCAGTCCATCCCAGTTTCCCCCCAGTCCCTCCCAGTTCCCTCCCAGTCCCTCCCAGTTTGTCCCAGTTCCCTCCCAGTTCCCTCCCAGTTCATTCCCAGTCCCTCCCAGTCCATCCCAGTCCCTCCCAGTTCCATCCCAGTTCATTCCCAGTCCATCCCAGTCTCTCCCAGTCCCTCCCAGTATAACCCAATCCCCTCCCAGTCCCTCCCAGTTCCTCCCAGTCTCTCCCAGTTCCCTCCCAGTCCATCCCACTCTATCCCAGTCCATCCCAGTCCCTCCCAGTTTGTCCCAGTTCCCTCCCAGTCCATCCCAGTCTCTCCCAGTCCCTCCCAGTTTATCCCAGTTCATTCCCAGTCCCTCCCAGTTCCCTCCCAGTCCCCCCCAGTCTCTCCCAGTCTCTCCCAGTTCATTCCCAGTCCATCCCAGTCCCTCCCAGTTTGTCCCAGTTCTCTCCCAGTCCATCCCAGTCCCTCCCAGTCCATCCCAGTCTATCCCAGTCTATCCCAGTCCATCCCAGTTCATTCCCAGTTCCCTCCCAGTTCCCTCCCAGTCCCTCCCAGTTCCCCGCGGGGGGGTTCTCTGTAAATAAGCCCCCAATCACTAATTTTGCTAACGAATAAAAGCGACTATTTTAGTACGAGTTCCTCCCGTTTTTTGGGGGGGTGGGGGCTCCTCCTGCCCCCCCAGGGGTAAAACGGCCCCAAAAAGGGAAGAAATGGACCCAAAAATGGAATAAATGACCCCAAAATAAGAATTAATGAACCCAAATGGAAATAAATGAACCCAAAAAGGGAATAAGTTACCCCAAAAATGGGAATAAATGACACCAAAAAGAGAATTAATGACCCCAAAAATGGAATAAATGAACCTGAAAAGGGAATTAATGAACCCAAAAGGGAATAAATGACCCCAAAAAGGCAATAAATGAACCCGAAAAGAGAATTAATGAACCCAAAAAAAGAGAAGGAATGAACCCAAAAAGGGAATAAATGAACCCAAAAAGGGAATAAGTTACCCCAAAAATGGGAATAAATGACACCAAAAAGAGAATAAATGAACCCAAAAAGGGAATAAATGGACCCAAAAAAGGGAAGAAATGACCCCAAAATAAGAATTAATGAACCCAAAAGGGAATAAATGACCCTAAAAAGGGAATAAATGAACCCAAAAAGGGAATAAATGAACCCGAAAAGAGAATTAATGAACCCAAAAGGAGAATTAATGACCCTAAAAAAGAGAAGAAATGAACCCAAAAAGGGAAGAAATGAACCCAAAAATGGAAGAAATGAACCCAAAAATGGAATAAATGACCCCAAAAAGGGAATAAATGACCCCAAAAATGGGGTAAAAAAAAAAACCCAAAATGATAAAATAACCCAAAAAAAGATAAAATAACCCCAAAAAATTACAAAATGCCCCTAAAAAGGATAAAATAACCCCAAAAAAGGAGCAAAATAACTCCCAAAACGGGGTAAAATAACCCCAAAATGTGATTTTAAAAAAACCCCAAAAAAGGATAAAATAACCCACAAAAACATGAAATAACCCCGAAAATGATAAAATAACCCCAAAAATGACAAAATGACCCAAAAAAGGATAAAATAACCCCGAAAAGGAGCAAAATGGGCCCCCCCAAAATCCCATTTTTAAACCCCCCCAAAATCACCAAGCTCAGCTCCAATCTCCACAGATTTTATTCCAAATTTTTAAATTTTTTTCCTCTTTTTTTTTTTGGCTCCGTGGTCCCATCATTGAGGGGGGGGGGGGTCCCTAAAAATTTGGGGGGGGGGTCCCCAAAAAAATTTTTTTTTGGAGGGGGGGGATCCCCAAAAAAATCGGGGTGGGGGAACCTTCAAAGGAATCCCCTCCGAATATGGGAAATTTGGGGGGGGAAAAGTCCCAAATTTGGGGACCCCCACCCTAAAAAAATTGGGGAACCCCCCCCCCCAAAATAAATCTGGGGACCCCAAAGATTTTTGGGGACCCCAAAGATTTTTGGGGACCCCCCCCTCCCCCTTTATAGATATATTTACAATTTGGGGGGGGCCATAGGGGGGGGCGTCCCTTCCCTCCCCCCGTTTTTCTCCAGGCTGGGATTTGGTCCCATGGGGGTCCCCAAAAATTTGGGGGGGGTTCCAAAATTTCGGGGGGGTCCCCAAAAATTTTGGGGGGGGTTTCGGGGGGGGCTACGCCAGCCCCATTTCCTCCAGGACGCTCCGGGGGGATTCGTCCTCCTGGGGGGGGGAAAAGAAGGGGTTAAATTTGGGGAGGGGGGGGAATGGGGGAGAACCCCAAAATTTGGGGGGGGAAAGATCCCAAAATTTGGGGGAAAAACCCCAAAATTTGGGAGAGGTTGGATCCCAAAATCTGGGGGGAAAAACCCCAAAATTTGGGGGGGTTGGACCTTAAAATTTGGGGGGAAAGACCCAAAAATTTGGGGGGGAAGATCCCAAAATCTGGGGGGGTTGGGCCTTAAAATTTTGGGGGGAAAGATCCCAAAAATTTGGGGGGAAAGACACCAAAATCTGGGGGGGTTGGGCCTTAAAATTTGGGGGAAAAACCCCAAAATTTGGGGGGAAAGACACCAAAATCTGGGGAGGTTGGGCTTTAAAATTTGGGGGGAAAGACCCAAAAGTTGGGGGGAATAAAGGGGGAAGCGACCCCAGGATTTGGGGGAACACCATCCCAAAATTTTGGGGGGGAAAAGGGGGGGACTGAACCCCAAAATTTTGGGGGGGAAAAGGGGGGAACCAACCCTAAAATTGGGGGGGAATGACCCCAAAATTTGGGGGGAAAAGGGAGGGACACACCCCAAAATTTGGGGGGGGAAAAGGGGCGGGGACAAAGGGGAGGTGACACAGGGGAGGTGACACAGCGGGGGTGACACTGGTGACGTCACCTGTTTGGGGGGTGGGGGTGGCACAGGAGGTGACACGGGGGGGGTGACACTGGTGACGTCACTTGTTTGGGGGGTGGGGGTGTCACATGTTCGGGGGGTGTCACACGGTGGGGGGTGTCACAGGGTGGGTGTCACATGTTTGGGGGGTGTCACATGTTCAGGGGGTGTCACATGGTGGGGGTGTCACAAGGTGGGGGGTGTCCCATGTTCGGGGGGTGGCACAGGGTGGGTGTCACATATTCGGGGGGGGGTGTCACATGTTCAGGGGGTGTCACAGGGTGGGGGTGGCACAGGGTGGGGGTGGCACAGGAGGTGACACGGGGGGGGGGGGTGTCACATGTTCGGGGGGTGTCACATGTTCGGGGGGGTGTCACAGTGGGGGTGGCACAGGGGTGGGGGTGGCACAGGAGGTGACATTGGTGACATCACCTGTTTGGGGGGCTGGGGGTGGCACACGGTGGGGGGTGTCACATGTTCGGGGGGTGTCACAGTGGGGGTGGCACAGGTGGTGACACGGGGTGGGTGTCACATGTTTGGGGGGGTGTCACACGGAGGGGGGTGGCACAGGGTGGGTGACACTGGGGGGGTGGGGGTGTCACATGTTCGGGGGGTGTCACACGTTCAGGGGGTGTCACACGGTGGGGGTGGCACAGGAGGTGGCACAGGAGGTGACACGGTGGGGGTGTCACATGTTCGGGGGGGTGTCACACGGTGGGGGTGTCACACGGTGGGGGTGTCACAGGCTGGGGGTGGCACAGGAGGTGACAGTGGGGGTGTCACATGTTCAGGGGGTGTCACACGGGGGGGGTGTCACACGGAGGGGGGTGGCACAGGAGGTGACACAGGAGGTGACACGGTGGGGGGTGTCACATGTTCGGGGGGGTGTCACACGGTGGGGGTGTCACATGTTCGGGGGGGTGTCACATGTTCGGGGGGGGTGTCACATGTTGGGGGTGGCACAGGGAGGGGGGTGGCACAGGAGGTGACAGTGCCAGCGGTGCCACCGCAGCTGTGACTCATTTCCCTGCAGCGCCCGAGGGGCCCCCCCGAGCTCTGCAGCAAAACGGGGGGGGGCTCCAAACCGGTTTGGGGGGGCTCAAACCAGTTTGGGGGGGCTCCAAACCCAGTTTGGGGGGGTTCAAACCAGTTTAGGGGGGGTCAAACCACTTTGGGGGGGTTCAAAACCAGTTTGGGGGGGCTCCAAACCAGTTTGGGGGGAGTTTCAAACCAGTTTGACGGGGGTCCATCCCAGTTTGGGGGGCTCAAACCAGTTTGGGGGGGGTTCAAACCAGTTGGGGGGGTTTGGTCCCAGTTTGGGCGGGTCCATCCCAGTTTGGGGGGGGTCCATCCCAGTTTGGGCGGGTCCATCCCAGTTTGGGCGGGTCCATCCCAGTTTAGGGGGGTCCATCCCAGTTTGGGTGGGTCCATCCCAGTTTGGGTGGGTCCATCCCAGTTTGGGGGGGTCCATCCCAGTTTAGGGGGGTCCATCCCAGTTTGGGGGGGTCCATCCCAGTTTAGGGGGGTCCATCCCAGTTTGGGGTGGTCCATCCCAGTTTAGGGGGGTCCATCCCAGTTTGGGCGGGTCCATCCCAGTTTCGGGGGGGGTCCATCCCAGTTTGGGGGGGTCCATCCCAGCTGGGGGGGGTCCATTCCAGTTTAGGGGGGGTCCATCCCAGTTTGGGGGGGTCCATCCCAGTTTGGGCGGGGTCCATCCCAGTTTGGGGGGGTCCATCCCAGTTTAGGGGGGTCCATCCCAGTTTGGGGGGGTCCATCCCAGTTTGGGGGGGTCTCTGCCCCCCTGCCCGTGGATTTCTGGGGCCACCACGACCCCACAAGAACCTCCCATGAATTTTGGGGTGTCCCCATGAATTTTGGGGTGTCCCCATGAATTTTGGGGTGTCCCCATGGATTTTTGGGCATTTTTGGGGGTGTCCCCAACCCCCTCCCAGTGGATTTTTGGGGCCACCATGATCCTACAAGGTCCCCCATGGATTTTGGGGTGTCCCCAACCCTTCCTGGTGGATTTTTTGGGATTTTTGCAGGGATTTTTTGGGGGATTTTTTGGGATTTTTTGGGGGGGATTTTTTGTGATTTTCGGGGAGGATTTTTTGGGATTTTTGGGGGGGATTTTTTTGGATTTTTTGGGGGGATTTTTTGTGATTTTCGGGGGGGATTTTTTGTGATTTTGGGGGGGGATTTTTTGTGATTTTTGGGGGGGATTTTTTTGTGATTTTTGGGGGGATTTTTTGTGATTTTTGGGGGGGATTTTTTTGGATTTTTTGGGGGGATTTTTTTAGGGGATTTTGGGGGGGATTTTTTGTGATTTTTGGGGGGATTTTTTTGGATTTTTTGGGGGGATTTTTTTGTGATTTTCGAGGGGATTTTTTGGGATTTTTGGGGGGGATTTTTTTGTGATTTTCGGGGAGGATTTTTTTTGTGATTTTCGGGGGGATTTTTTGTGATTTTTGGGGAGGATTTTTTGGGATTTTGGGGGGGGGATTTTTTGTGATTTTCGGGGGGATTTTTTGTGATTTTTGGGGAGGATTTTTTGGGATTTTGGGGGGGGGATTTTTTGGGATTTTTGGGGGGGATTTTTTTGGATTTTTTGGGGGGATTTTTTTAGGGGATTTTGGGGGGGGATTTTTTGGGATTTTTTTTAATTTTTGGGGGTTTTTTTAAATTTTTTGCGGTTTTTTTTGTGATTTTTGGGGGGGGGATTTTTTGGGGGGCATTTTTGGGGATTTTTTTGGGATTTTTTTGGGGATTTTTGGGGGGGATTTTTTTGGGGGGGGATTTTTTGGGATTTTTGAAAAATTTTTCGGGATTTTTTTTTTTTGGGGGGGGGGATTTTTGGGGATTTTTTTTTTTGTTTGGTTTTTTTTAAATTTTTGGGGGGGATTTTTTGGGATTTTTGGGGGGATTTTTTGGTTTTTTTCAGGATTTTTTAGGGGATTTTTTGGGATTTTTGGGGGACATTTTTTTAAGGGATTTTTTTTTATTTTTTGGGGGGGATTTTTTGTTTTGGTTTGGTTTTTTTTTAATTTTTTGGGATTTTTTTTTTTTAATTTTTTGGGATTTTTGGGGGGGGATTTTTTGGGATTTTTGGGGGAGATTTTTTGGGATTTTTGGGGGGATTTTTTTGGGTTTTTTGGGGATTTCTTGGGATTTTTGGGGGGGATTTTTTGTTTTTTTTGTTTTTTTTTTTTTAATTATTTTTTGGGAGATTTTTTGGGGATTTTTTTCTGGATTTTTTGGGGGATTTTTTTTTTTTTTTAATTTTTTGTGATTTTTGGGGGGGGATTTTTTGTGATTTTTGGGGGGGATTTTTTGTGATTTTTGGGGGGATTTTTTGTGATTTTTGGGGAGGATTTTTTGTGATTTTTGGGGGGATTTTTTGGGATTTTTGGGGGGGATTTTTTTGGGATTTTTCGGGTTTTTTTGGGTGATTTCCGGGCCGCCCCCACCTCCTGCAGCAGCTCCCCGTGGATTTTTGGCTTCTCCAACCCCTCCCAGTGGATTTTTGGGGGGGATTTTTTGTTTTGTTTTGTTTTAATTTTTTGGGTTTTTTTGGGGGGATTTTTGGGGGGGATTTTTTGGGATTTTTGGGGGGGATTTTTTTGGGGGCATTTTTGGGGATTTTTTTGGGGATTTTTGGGGGGGATTTTTTGGGGGGGGATTTTTTGGGATTTTTAAAAAATTTTTCGGGATTTTTTTTTTTGGGGGGGGGGATTTTTGGGGATTTTTTGGGATTTTTGGGGGGATTTTTTGGTTTTTTTCAGGATTTTTTAGGGGATTTTTTGGGATTTTTGGGGGACATTTTTTTAAGGGATTTTTTTTTATTTTTTGGGGGGGATTTTTTGTTTTGGTTTGGTTTTTTTTTAATTTTTTGGGATTTTTTTTTTAATTTTTTGTGATTTTGGAGGGGATTTTTTTGGGATTTTTGGGGGAGATTTTTTGGGATTTTTGGGGGGATTTTTTTGGGTTTTTTGGGGATTTCTTGGGATTTTTGGGGGGGATTTTTTTTTTTTTTTTTTGTTTTTTTTTAATTATTTTTTGGGGGATTTTTTGGGGATTTTTTTCTGGATTTTTTGGGGGATTTTTTTTTTTTTTTAATTTTTTGTGATTTTTGGGGGGGGATTTTTTGTGATTTTTGGGGAGGATTTTTTGTGATTTTCGGGGGGGTTTTTTGGGATTTTTGGGGGGGATTTTTTGGGATTTTTGGGGGGGATTTTTTGTGATTTTTTGGGGGGATTTTTTGGGGGGATTTTTTGGGTTTTTTTGGGTGATTTCCAGGCCGTCCCCACCTCCTGCAGCAGGTCCGCCTGCTCGATGGCCTTGAGGACGCTTTTCTTGGAGGTGTCCTGGATCTCGCCGCCCATCACGAACTCGTCCAGGATGAAGTACGCCTTCTCGAAGTTGAAGATGATGTCCAGCTCACAGACCTGCGGCACCGGGACACCGCGGGCTCCTGGCGCCACCCGGGGCCTTCCAGGGAACTTGGGGTGGCCCTGAGGTGGCCCTGAGGTGGCCCTGAGGTGGCCCTGGTGGCCCTGAGGTGGCCCTGATGTCCCTGAGGTGGCCCCGATATCCTTGAGATGTTTCTGGTGACCCTGAGATGTTCCTGGTGACCCTGAGGTGGCCCCGATGTCCCTGAGGTGGCCCCAATATCCTTGAGATGTTCCTGGTGACCCTGAGGTGGCCCCGATGTCCCTGAGGTGGCCCCAATATCCTTGAGATGTTCCTGGTGACCCTGAGGTGGCCCTGGTGGCCCTGAGGTGGCCCTGATGTGACCCTGATGTCCTTGAGATGTTTCTGGTGGCCCTGAGGTGACCCTGATGTCCTTGAGATGTTCCTGGTGACCCTGAGGTGACCCTGATGTGACCCTGATGTCCCTGATGTGTCCCCAATGTCCTTGAGATATTTCTGGTGACCCTGAGGTGGCCCTGATGTCCCTGACGTGTCCCCGATATCCTTTAGATGTTCCTGGTGGCCCTGAGGTGTCCCTGATGTCCTTGAGATGTTTCTGGTGGCCCTGAGGTGGCCCTGATGTCTCTGGGGTGAACCTGAGGTGGCCCTGGTGACCCTGAGGTGTCCTCGATGTCCTTGAGATGTTTCTGGTGACCCTGAGGTGGCCCTGATGTCCCTGAGGTGTCCCCGATATCCTTGAGATGTTCCTGGTGACCCTGAGGTGGCCCTGGTGTCCCTGAGGTGACCCTGAGGTGGCCCCAATGTCCTTGAGATGTTCCTGCTGGCCCTGAGGTGGCCCTGGTGACCCTGAGGTGGTCCTGAGGTGGCCCTGATGTACTTGAGATGTTCCTGGTGTCCCTGAGGTGTCCCTGATGTGACCCTGATGTCCTTGAGATGTTCCTGGTGTCCCTGATGTGACCCTGATGTCCCTGAGGTGGCCCCGATATCCTTGAGATGTTCCTGGTGACCATGAGGTGGCCCTGGTGGCCCTGGTGTACTTGAGATGTTCCTGGTGGCCCTGAGGTGGCCCTGAGGTGGCCCTGGTGGCCCTGAGGTGGCCCCAATGTCCTTGAGATGTTCCTGGTGACCATGAGGTGACCCTGAAGTGGCCCTGAGGTGGCCCTGATGTACTTGAGATGTTCCTGGTGACCCTGAGGTGTCCCTGATGTCCCTGAGGTGTCCCCAATGTCCTTGAGATATTTCTGGTGACCCTGAGGTGGCCCTGGTGACCCTGAGGTGTCCCCGATGTCCTTGAGATGTTCCTGCTGGCCCTGAGGTGGCCCTGAGGTGTCCTCGATGTCCTTGAGATGTTTCTGGTGACCCTGAGGTGACCCTGAGGTGGCCCTGATGTCTCTGGGGTGCCCCTGATGACCCCAGGATGTCCCTGAGGTGTCCCTGGTGACCCTGAGGTGGCCCTGGTGACCCCAGGATGTCCCTGAGATGTCCCCAATGTCCTTGAGATGTTCCTGGTGACCCTGAGGTGGCCCTGGTGTCCCTGAGGTGACCCTGATGTCCTTGAGATGTTCCTGCTGGCCCTGAGGTGTCCCCTGATGTGACCCTGATGCCCTTGAGATGTTCCTGGTGGCCCTGAGGTGACCCTGATGCCCTTGAGATGTTCCTGGTGGCCCTGAGGTGACCCTGATGTGACCCTGATGCCCTTGAGATGTTCCTGGTGACCCCAGGATGTCCCTGAGATGTCTCCAATGTCCTTGAGATGTCCCTGAGGTGGCCCTGATGTGACCCTGATGTCCCTGAGGTGTCCCCAATGTCCTTGAGATGTCCCTGGTGCCCTTGAGATGTTCCTGGTGACCCCGAGGTGGCCCTGATGACCCTGAGATGTTTTTTGATGTCCCTGAGATGTCCCTGGTGCCCCCAGGATGTCCCTGAGATGTTTCTGGTGACCCTGACGTGTCCCTGATGTCCCCAGGATGTCCCTGAGATGTTTCCAGTGTCCCTGGCGACCCCGGGATCTCCCCTGAGATGTTCCTGGTGTCCCCAGGATGTCCCTGAGGTGTCCCTGATGTCCCTGAGATGTTCCTGGTGTCCCCAGGATGTCCCCAGGATGTCCCCAGGATGTCCCCGAGGTGTCCCTGAGATGTTCCTGGTGTCCCCAGGATGTCCCCACGGTGTCCCCGGGGTGTCCCCCCGGGCCGTGTCCCCACTCACGCTGCCGAAGTACTTGTCCAGCAGCTCCACGTAGCGGTGGATGAGCTCCAGCGTGATCAGCTCGTTGTCCTGGCCCTCGATGGCGCAGCAGAAATAGAGGCTGGCGTACCTGGGGGACATCGGGAGGTGGGGACGTCCCCATGGCCACCAGGATCCAATGGTGGAGGTGGGGATGTCCCCAAGGCCACCAGGACCCAATGGTGGAGGTGGGGATGTCCCCAAGGCCACCAGGATCCAACATGGAGGTGGGGATGTCCCCAAGGCCACCAGGACCAATCATGGAGGTGGAGATGTCCCCAAGGCCACCAGGACCCAATCATGGAGGTGGGGATGTCCCCATGGCCACCAGGACCAATCATGGAGGTGGGGATGTCCCCATGGCCACCAGGACCAATCATGGAGGTGGGGATGTCCCCAAGGCCACCAGGACCAATGGTGGAGGTGGGGATGTCCCCATGGCCACCAGGACCAATGGTGGAGGTGGGGATGTCCCCATGGCCACCAGGACCAATCATGGAGGTGGGGATGTCCCCATGGCCACCAGGACCAATCATGGAGGTGGGGATGTCCCCATGGCCACAATCATGGAGGTGGGGATGTCCCCATGGCCACCAGAACCAATCATTGAGGTGGGGATGTCCCCATGGCCACCAGGATCCAATGGTGGAGGTGGGGATGTCCCCATGGCCACAATCATGGAGGTGGGGATGTCCCCAAGGCCACCAGGACCAATGGTGGAGGTGGGGATGTCCCCATGGCCACCAGGATCCAACATGGAGGTGGAGATGTCCCCATGGCCACCAGAACCCAATGGTGGAGGTGGGGACGTCCCCATGGCCACCAGGAACCAACATGGAGGTGGGGATGTCCCCCATGGCCACCAGGACCAATCATGGAGGTGGGGATGTCCCCAAGGCCACCAGGATCCAATGGTGGAGGTGGGGATGTCCCCATGGCCACCAGGACCAATCATGGAGGTGGGGACGTCCCCAAGGCCACCAGGACCCAATGGTGGAGGTGGGGATGTCCCCAAGGCCACCAGGACCAATCATGGAGGTGGGGATGTCCCCATGGCCACCAGGACCAATCATGGAGGTGGGGATGTCCCCATGGCCACCAGGACCAATCATGGAGGTGGGGACGTCCCCATGGCCACCAGGACCCAATGGTGGAGGTGGGGATGTCCCCAAGGCCACCAGGACCAATCATGGAGGTGGGGATGTCCCCATGGCCACCAGGACCCAACATGGAGGTGGGGACGTCCCCATGGCCACCAGGATTCAATGGTGGAGGTGGGGATGTCCCCATGGCCACCAGGATCCAATGGTGGAGGTGGGGACGTCCCCATGGCCACCAGGATCCAACATGGAGGTGGGGATGTCCCCAAGGCCACCAGGATCCAATGGTGGAGGTGGGGATGTCCCCAAGGCCACCAGGACCCAACGTGGAGGTGGGGATGTCCCCATGGCCACCAGGACCAATGGTGGAGGTGGGGATGTCCCCAAGGCCACCAGGACCAATCATGGAGGTGGGGATGTCCCCATGGCCACCAGGACCCAACATGGAGGTGGGGATGTCCCCCATGGCCACCAGGATCCATCATGGAGGTGGGGATGTCCCCAAGGCCACCAGGATCCAATGGTGGAGGTGGGGATGTCCCCAAGGCCACCAGGACCCAATGGTGGAGGTGAGGATGTCCCCATGGCCACCAGGACCCAATGGTGGAGGTGGGGATGTCCCCAAGGCCACCAGGACCAATGGCGGAGGTGGGGATGTCCCCATGGCCACCAGAACCAATCATGGAGGTGGGGATGTCCCCAAGGTCACCAGGATCCAATGGTGGAGGTGGGGATGTCCCCATGGCCACCAGGACCAATCATGGAGGTGGGGATGTCCCCAAGGCCACCAGAACCAATGGTGGAGGTGGAGATGTCCCCATGGCCACAATCATGGAGGTGGGGATGTCCCCAAGGCCACCAGGATCCAACATGGAGGTGGGGACGTCCCCATGGCCACCAGGACCAATCATGGCATGGAGATGTGGCCATGAGGAGAACCCAGGGGTCACCATGGTCAAGACAAGGGTGGTTGAGCCATTGTGGTCAACCCAACCATGGTCAGCTCATGAAGGTCAACCCAACCATGGTCAACCCAACCATGGTCAACCCAACCATGGTCAGCTCATGAAGGTCAACCCACCATGGTCAACCCAACCATGGTCAACCCAACCATGGTCAGCTCATGAAGGTCAACCCACCACGGTCAACCCAACCATGGTCAACCCAACCATGGTCAACTCAACCATGGTCAACTCATGAAGATCAACCCATCACGGTCAACTCAAACATGGTCACGCTCATCATGGTCAACCCAACCATGGTCAACTCATCGTGGTCAACTCATGAAGATCAAGCCAACCATGGTCAACCATGGTCATGAAGATCAAGCCAACCATGGTCAAGCCAACCATGGTCAAGCATGGTCATGAAGGTCAACCCGACCATGGTCAACCCAACTATGGTCAACTGACAAAGATCAACCCAACCATGGTCAGCTCATGAAGGTTAATCTATCACGGTCAACCCATCATGGTCAACCCAACCATGGTCAACTCCTGAAGATCAACCCATGAAGATCAACCCAACCATGATCAATTGACCATGGTCAACTCATCATGGTCAACCCAACTGTGATCAACCCATCACGATCAACCCAACCATGGTCAACCCAACCATGACCAACTCCTGAAGATCAACCCATGATGGTCAACCCACCACGATCAACCCAACCATGATCGACCCAATCATAATCAAGCCAACCATGGTCAACCACGGTCATGAAGGTCAACCCGACCATGGTCAACCCAACTATGGTCAACTGATCATGGTCAACTCATGAAGATCAACCCAACCATGGTCAGCTCATGAAGGTCAATCTATCACGGTCAACCCAACCATGACCAACTGACCATGGTCAACCCATCATGACCAACTCATCATGGTCAACCCAACCATGGTCAACCCAACCATGGCCAACCCCGCAATCTCTTGCTCTGAAATTCCTTTTTTTTGCCGCAAAACCCGGGGTTGGTTTTTTTTCCGATTTTCCCCCAACTTTTTAATTTTATTTTTGGTGGCCAAACCTCACTTTTCACCATTCTGTTTATTTTTTTCCCAATTTTCCCTCAACTTTTTCATTTTATTTTTGGTGACCAAACCTCACTTTTGACCATTCTTTTGTTGGTTTTTTTTTCCAATTTTCCCTCAACATTTCCATTTTATTTTTGGTGACCAAACCTCACTATTGGGGTTTTTTTTTCCGATTTTCCCTCAACATTTCCATTTTATTTTTGGTGACCAAACCTCACTTTTGACCATTCTTTTAGTTTATTTTTTTCCCGATTTTCCCTCAACTCTTCCATTTTATTTTTGGTGACCAAACCTCACTTTTGGGGTTTTTTTTTCCCAATTTTCCCTCAATATTTCCATTTTATTTTTGGTGACCAAACCTCACTTTTGGGGTTTTTTTTTCCCGATTTTCCCTCAACATTTCCATTTTATTTTTGGTGACCAAACCTCACTTTTGACCATTCTTTTGGGTGTTTTTTTTGGTTTTTTTACCTCTTGTAGACCACCTTGAGGTCCCTCCACTCGAGGAAGCTGCACATCTTGGGCTTCCTGGCCAGCACCACCTGCATCAGCTCCCGCACCATCTTCTTCTTGTCCTTGTCGGCCGTGGCCAGGTACCACTTCTGCAGCCTCAGCTTCCCTTGGCGGCTGAACAGCAGCATGAACCGCATCTGGGGGGGCTGGGGGTCACTGGGAGGAACTGGGAGGGACTGGGAGGGAACTGGGAGGGACTGGGAGGGACTGGGGGGGACTGGGAGGGAACTGGGAGGGACTGGGAGGGACTGGGAGGGAACTGGGAGGGACTGGGAGGGACTGGGATGGACTGGGAGGGACTGGGAGGGAACTGGGAGGGACTGGGAGGGACTGGGAGGGAACTGGGGGGGACTGGGAGGGAACTGGGATGGACTGGGAGGGAACTGGGGGGGACTGGGAGGGACTGGGAGGGAACTGGGAGCAACTGGGAGGGACTGGGATGGACTGGGAGGGACTGGGAGGGAACTGGGGGGGACTGGGAGGGGGTTTGGGGGGGATCTGGGGGGGGTTTGTGACATTTGGGGGGGATTTGGGGGCACTGGGAGGGGCTGGGAGGGACTGGGAGGGACTGGGAGGGAACTGGGAGGGACTGGAAGGGAGCTGGGAGCAACTGGGAGGGAACTGGGGGGGACTGGGAGGGGGTTTGGGGGGGATCTGGGGGGGTTTGTGACATTTTGGGGGGATTTGGGGGCACTGGGAGTCACTGGGAGGGACTGGGGGGAACTGGAAGGGACTGGGATGGACTGGGAGGGAACTGGGAGGGACTGGGGGGGACTGGGAGGGACTGGGAGGGACTGGAAGGGAGCTGGGAGCAACTGGGAGGGGGTTTGGGGGGGATCTGGGGGGGTTTGTGACATTTTGGGGGGGATTTGGGGGCACTGGGAGCAACTGGGAGGGACTGGGAGGGAACTGGGAGGGACTGGGAGGCACTGGGAGGGAACTGGGAGCAACTGGGAGGGATCTGGGGGGGACTGGGAGGGGGTTTGGGGGGGATCTGGGGGGGTTTTGTGACATTTGGGGAGGATTTGGGGGCACTGGGAGGCACTGGGAGGGACTGGGAGGGACTGGGGGGGAACTGGGGGGGAACTGGGGGGGACTGGGAGCAACTGGGAGGGAACTGGGATGGACTGGGAGGGGGTTTGAGGAGTTTTGGGGGGATTTTGGGAGGTTTGGGGTCACTGGAGTAACTGGGAGGGACTGGAAGGGAGCTGGGAGCAACTGGGAGGGGATTGGGGGAGATTTGGGGGGGGTTGTGACATTTTGTGGGGATTTGGGGGTACTGGGAGGGACTGGAGAGACTGGGAGCGACTGGGAGGGGGTTTGGGGCGGATTTTGAGGAGTTTTGGGGGGATTTTGGGAAGTTTGGGGTCACTGGGAGGCACTGGGAGGGACTGGGAATGAACTGGGAGGGACTGGGAGGGGGTTTTGGGGAGATTCGGGGGCTTTTTTTGGAGGGATTTGGGGGAGTTTTGGGGAGTTTGGGGTCACTGGAGGGGCTGGGAGGAACTGGGAGGGAGCTGGGAGGGGTTTGGGGGGGATTTGGGGGGATTTGGGGGCACTGGGACGGACTGGGAGCAACTGGGAGGGGATTGGGGGAGTCTGGGGGAGTTTGGGAGATTTGAGGTCACTGGGAGGGACTGGGATGGGATTTGGGGGAGTTTTGGGGGGATTTGGGGTCCGGGGATGGATTTTGGGGAGATTTGGGAGGATTTTGGGGCTGGGGGAAGGATTTTAGGGGTATTTTGGAGGGATTTGGGCTCCGGGGATGGATTTTGGGGAGATTTCGGGGGACTTTGGGGTTGGGGGGAGGGGTCTTCACAGTCACGTGCCACCGGCAAGGGGTGGGGGGGAGGGGTGAGGTCACGTGGGATCGAACCCCGGGAAAATCTCGGCCCCTTCCCCCCCCCACCGTGGGGAACCCCGGGGGTCACGTGCCCAAAGGTCAAAGGTCACCCCCACCACCGAGGTCACCCCCCCTCAATCCTCCCCTCCCACGTGACCGCCCCCTCCCCAACCACGTGACCGCCGCCGCCCCTCCCCCCTTGCTCACCATAGCGCCGGGTCCCGGGGGGGGAGGGGCCGCGGCCGAAGCCGGGCCCGGGGGCTCGGGGAGGGGTCGGGGAGGGGTCGGGGGGGGGTCCGGGAGGGGGTCCCGGAGGGGTCCCGGGGGTCGGGGGGGGTCGGACGGGGCCGCTCCGCGCCTCCGGCAGCGCCGCGCCGGGCCCGCCGCTTCCGGGTGTGACGTCACCGCGCATGCGCCGGGGCGCGGCGTGTCGCCATAGCGACCGTCCAAGGGGCGTGGTTTAGGGAGCGGCTGACCGCTGATAGGGCGGGGGGTTTCCATAGCAACGGGGAGTGGGCGGGGCTTGTCGCCACGGTAACCGGGGCGCGCTTCCCGCCGCAGGGCGGGCGTTGCCGTGGTAACGGGGAAGGGGCGTGGTTTAAGGCGAAGGGGGCGGGGCTGTTGCCTTGGCAACGCGGCGCTGGCGGGTAACGGTTGCTATGGAGGCGTTGCTATGGTAACGGAGGAGGATTTGGGGGGAAAAAGGGGAAATTTGGGGTTCTGGGGTTGGACTGGAACAACCCCAGCACAGGAGGGACCCCGCGGCCGGGGTTTGGGATGACCACCAATAAATTTTACAGATTTAATAAATTTCATAAATTTATTATATTTTATAAATTTCATAAATTTATTATATTTTATATATTTCATAAATTTATTACATTCTATATATTTTATATATTAAACTCTCAACGATAAATTACAGCTCCCACAGGCCCCACAGGACCCCAATTTTTTAGGTGTCCCCAATTTCGGGGTGTTCAGGGGCTCCGTCACCTGCCCCACGAAGAGAACGGCGCCTATGGGGGGAGAAAGGGGGGTCAGGGGCACCCGAGACACCCCCAAAATCCCCAAAACTCCCAAAATTCTGCAAAATCCCCCAAAAGCCCTCAAATCCCCCCAAAATCCCCCCAAAATTCCCCAAAATCCCTTAATCCCCCAAATCTCCTCCAATCTCCCCAAATCCCTCAAAATCCTCCCAAACTCTCCCAAACCCCCAAAATCCCCAAAATCTCCAAAAACCTCAAATCCCTCCAAAATCCCCCAAAATTCCCCCCAAACCCCCAAACTCCCCCAAACCCCAAAATCCCCCAGATCCCCCCAGAACCCCAAATTGCCCCCAAATCCCCCAAAATGCCCCAAAATGCCCCAAAATGCCCAAACCTGTGGGGGCGGTGGCGGATGAGGAAGAGGAAGGGTCGGTCCAAGATGATTTCGGGGGGGGCCATGCGGGAATAAACCACAGCAGCTGCGGGAGGGGAGGGGGGGCACACAGTGAGACCCCCCCAAAAAAACCCCAAAATCTCCCCAAAACCCCCAAATCCTGCAAAACCCCGAAATCGTCCTAAATTCCCCCCAAAATTCCTCCAAATTCCTCCAAAATTCCTCCTAAAATTCCCCCAAAATTCCATCCAAAATTCCCCCCAAAATTCCCCCCAAAATCCCCCCAAAATTCCACCCAAAATCCCTCCAAAATTCCCCCCAAAATTCCTCCAAAATTCCCCCCAAAATTCCATCCAAATTACTCCAAAATTCCCCCCAAAATCCCCCAAAAATCCCCCCAAAATTCCCCCCAGAATTCCTCCAAAATTCCCCCCAAAATTCCCCCCAAAATTCCCCCAAAATTCCCCCAAAATTCCTCCAAAATTCCCCCCAAAATTCCATCCAGAATTCCCCCCAAAATCCCCCTAAAATTCCTCTAAATCCCCCAAATCCCACAAAACCCTTAAAACCCCCCTAATTCCCCCCAAAATTCCCCCCAAAATTCCCTAAAATCCCCCAAATCCCTCAAACCCCCTCCCAAAATTCTCCCAAATGCCCCCAAATCCCCAAACTCCCCAAAATCCCCCAAAATCCCCAAAACCCCCAAAATCCCCAAATCTCCCCAAACCTCCCAAATCTCCCCAAACCCCAAAATCCCCTCAAACCTCCAAATTCCCCCCAAAATTCCCCAAACTCCCAAACCCTCCAAAGCCCCCAAAATTCCCCAAAATGCCCCAAAATGCCCCAAAATGCCCCAAAATGCCCCAAACCTGAGGCCGAGGCCGCCTCGGTGCCGTTTTCGGTCACCTCCATCCGAACCTTCTGCAGCACCGGGCCCAGAACCAACTGCTCCTCACCTGGGGGACATTGGGGACATTTGGGGACATTGGGGACATTGGGGGACATTGGGGAGGTTGGGGACATTTGGGGGATTTGGGGACATTGGGGACATTTGGGGACATTGGGGAGGTTGGGGGCATTTGGGGGATTTGGGGACATTTGGGGGATTTGGGGACATTTGGGGACATTGGGGGGGACATTGGGGACATTTGGGGTCATTTGGGGGCATTGGGGACATTTGAGGACATTGGGGGATTGGGGACATTTGGGGACATTTGGGGACATTGGGGACATTTGAGGACATTTGGGGGCGTTGGGGACATTGGGGGACATTGGGGACACTTGGGGGACATTGGGGACATTTTGGGGACATTTTGGGGACATTGGGGGATTGGGGACATTGGGGACATTGGGGACATTGGGAACGTTTGGGTCATTTGGGGACATTGGGGGACATTGGGGGACATTGGGGACATTGGGGACATTTGGGGGCATTGGGGACATTGGGGACATTGGGGACATTTGGGGACATTGGGGACATTGGGGACATTTGGGGGATTTGGGGACATTGGGGACATTGGGGGACATTGGGGAACATTGGGGACATTTGGGGACATTGGGGGATTGGGGACATTTTGGGGACATTGGGGAGGTTGGGGACATTGGGGACATTTGGGACATTGGGGGGGCATTGGGGACATTTGGGGACATTTGGGGACATTGGGGCATTGGGGACAATGGGGACATTTGGGAACATTTGAGGACATTTGGGGACAATGGGGGACATTGGGGGACATTTGGGACATTGAGGGGGGCATTGGGGACATTTGGGGACATTGGGGACATTGGGGACATTTGGGGACATTGGGGAGGTTGGGGACATTTGGGGGATTTGGGGACATTGGGGACATTTGGGGGATTTGGGGACATTTGGAGACATTTTGGGGACATTGGGGACATTTGAGGACATTTGGGGGCGTTGGGGACATTTGGGGACATTGGGGGATTTGGGGACATTGGGGACATTTGGGGACATTTGGGGACAATGGGGGACATTGGGGAACATTTGGGACATTGGGAACGTTTGGGTCATTTGGGGACATTGGGGACATTGGGGGATTGGGGACATTTTGGGGACACTGGGGCATTGGGGACACTGGGGAACATTGGGGACATTTGGGGACATTTTGGGGACATTTTGGGGACAATTGGGGACATTTGGGGACATTGGGGGCCTCACCTGTCATGGGGGAGAAGTCGGCGCGCTCGGGCTCGAAGAGGTCGAGGATCCCCAAAGCCTTGAGGGGACCCCGGAGGTCCCAGGAGCTCTCCAGGGAGAAGCTGGAACGGGGGCGGCAATGTCCCAAAAGTGTCCCCAAAGTGTCCCCAGAGTGTCCCCAAAATGTCCCCAGAGTGTCCCCAGAGTGTCCCCAATGTCCCCAATGTCCCCAAAGTGTCCCTGATGTCCCCGAAGCCCCCAGAGTGTCCCCAAAGTGTCCCCAAAATGTCCCCAGAGTGTCCCCAAAGTGTCCCCAAAATGTCCCCAGTGTGTCCTCAAAGTGTCCCCAGTGTCCCCCAAAGTCCCTGCAATGTCCCCAAATCTCATTTTTCCCAATTTCCCCCCATTTTCCCCCCCAAATTTCCCCATTTTTTCCCCAATGTCCCCAATGTCCCCATTGTCCCCAGTGTCCCCACTGTCCCCAATCCTCCCAATCCCCCCATTGTCCCCAATGTCCCCCCATTGTCCCCAATGTCCCCCCAATGTCCCCAATGCCCCCAATCCCCCCATTGCCCCTATTATCCCCAATGTCCCCCCAGTGTCCCCAAGTGCCCCCAGTGTCCCCAGTGTCCCCAATGTCCCCAATCCTCCCAATCCCCCCATTGACCCCATTGTCCCCATTGCCCCCAATCCCCCCAATGTCCCCAATCCCCCCCATTGTCCCCATTATCCCCAATGTCCCCCCAGTGCCCCCATTGTCCCCAGAGTGTCCCCAATCCCCCAATGTCCCCCCACTGTCCCCAATCCCCCCAATCCCCCCACTGTCCCCAATGTCCCCAGTCCTCCCAATCCCCCCAGTGTCCCCAATCCTTCCAATGTCCCCAATGTCCCCAATGTCCCCCATTGTCCCCATTGCCCCCAATCCCCCCAATGCCTCCATTGTCCCCAATGTCCCCTCATTGTCCCCAATGTCCCCCCAATGTCCCCAATGCCCCCAATCCCCCCAATGCCTCCATTGTCCCCAATGTCCCCAGTGTCCCCATTGTCCCCAGTCCCCCCAATCCCCCCAATGTCCCCAATCCCCCCAATGTCCCCATTGACCCCATTGTCCCCATTGTCCCCAATGTCCCCCCATTGTCCCCATTGTCCCCATTGTCCCCAATCCCCCCAATGTCCCAAATCCTTCCAATCCCCCCATTCTCCCCAATGTCCCCAATGTCCCCAATCCCCCCCATTGTCCCCATTATCCCCAGTGTCCCCCCAGTGCCCCCATTGTCCCCAGAGTGTCCCCAATCCCCCCAATGTCCCCCATCCCCCCAATCCCCCCACTGTCCCCAATGTCCCCCATTGTCCCCATTGCCCCCAATCCCCCCATTGCCCCCAATGTCCCCATTGTCCCCAATCCCCCCAATCCCCTCATTGTCCCCACTGTCCCCACTGTCCCCATTGCCCCCAATCCCCCCAATGTCCCACCACTGTCTCCAATCCCCCCATTGTCCCCATTGTCCCCATTGTCCCCACTGTCCCCATTGTCCCCATTGCCCCCAATCCCCCCAATGTGTCCCCCGCTGTGCCCCCGCTCTCACCGAGGCAGCGCCAGCTCGCGCGTGGCCGTTCGCAGCTGTGCCACCCATGCGGTGACGCCGCGGGCGTCCAGCAGTGGCACCAGGGTGACAATGGGGACGCGGCGCCCCAGGGGCGCCAGCAGCAGCAGCGCCACCTCCCCCCCCGCGTACGGGAGCTCGGCCGCCAGGAACGGGACCCCCCCGGGGGACTCGAACTCGCCTGGGGGGACATCGGGGACGTTGGGGATGTTGGGGACATTGGGGATGTTGGGGACATTGGGGACGTTGGGGATGTTGGGGACATTGGGGATGTTGGGGATGTTGGGGATGTTGGGGATGTTGGGGACATTGGGGACATTGGGGATGTTGGGGACATTGGGGGCATTGGGGGATTGGGGACAATGGGGACATTGGGGACATTGGGGACGTTGGGGGACAATGGGGGACATTGGGGGCATTGGGGGCATTGGGGACAATGGGGGACATTGGGGACATTGGGGATGTTGGGGACAATGGGGACATTGGGGACGTTGGGGACGTTGGGGACGTTGGGGACATTGGGGACATTGGGGGCACTGGGGGCATTGGGGGATTGGGGACATTGGGGACAATGGGGACATTTGGGGGCATTGGGGACAATGGCGACATTGGGGGATTGGGGACAATGGGGACATCGGGGACATTGGGGGCATTGGGGGCATTGGGGAATTTGGGGACATGGGGGGCATTGGGGACATCAGGGACATTGGGGACATTTGGGGGCATTGGGGACATCGGGGACATTGGGGACATTGGGGGACAATGGGGGACATTGGGGACATTGGGGGGGGTGGGAGGGGACACGGGGACAGACAGGGGGATGGACAGGAGGACAGGGAGATGGACAGGGGGACACACGGGGGACATGGGGACAGACAGGGGGGACATTGGAGGGCTCAGAGGGGACACAGGTGACACACAGGACACACAGGAGGTGATACAAGTGACACACAGGTGACACAGGTGCCCCCCAGATCCCCCAGCTGCCCCCCAGGTGCCCCCCAGCTGCCCCCCAGATGCCCCCAGATGCCCCCAGGTGTCCCCAGCTGCCCCCCAGGTGTCCCCCAGGTACCCCCCAGATGCCCCCAGCTGCCCCCCAGGTGTCCCCCAGGTACCCCCAGGTACCCCCCAGATGCCCCCAGCTGCCCCCCAGATGCCCCCAGGTGCCCCCAAGTGCCGCAGGTTCCCCCCAGCTGCCCCCCAAGTGCCCCAGATGCCCCCCAAGTGCCCCAGGTTCCCCCCAGCTGCCCCCCAAGTGCCCCAGATGCCCCCCAGGTGCCCCCCAGACGTCCCAGGTTGCCCCCAGATGCCCCCCAGATTTCCCCCAGATGCCCCAGGTGCCCCCCAGGTCCCCCAGGTGCCCCCCAGGTGCCCCCCAGGTACCCCCCAGATGCCCCCAGCTGCCCTCCAGGTGTCCCAGATGCCCCCAGCTGCCCCCCAGGTACCCCCCAGGTGCCCCAGCTGCCCCCCAAGTGCCCCCCAGATGCCCCCCAGGTACCCCCCAGATGCCTCCAGATTCCGCCCAAGTGCCCCCCAGATGCCCCAGATGCCCCCCAAGTGCCCCAGATGCCCCCCAAGTGCCCCAGCTGCCCCCCAGGTGCCCCCCAGACGTCCCAGGTTGCCCCCAGATGCCCCCCAGATTTCCCCCAGATGCCCCAGATGCCCCAGCTGCCCCCCAGGTCCCTCCCAGATGCCCCAGATGCCCCCAGCTGCCCCCCAGGTGCCCCCGGTGCCGTCCTCACCGCATCTGAGCCTCAGCGTCGTGGCCATCATGGGCACGGCGGCCTCGGAGCCGTCGGGGCGCAGGAAGGGCCGGGCCCGGGTGGCGCCGGGCGGGAACGGGACCCCCCAGGAGCCCCCGAAGAACTCGGCCGAGGCCACCACGAACCGGACACGGGGGGACAGCGCCCCCGGGGGCACCAGGCCGGACACCAGCCCTGGGGGGCACCGCGGGGGTCAGCAGGGGCAGGGGAAACCATTGAGAACCCCATAAAAACCCCGTTGAGAGCAAGAAAACCCCATAAAAATCCCATTGAGAGCAAGAAAACCCCATAAAAATCCCATTGAGAGCAGGAAAACCCCATAAAAATCCCATTGAGAGCAAGAAAAACCCCATTGAGAGCAATAAAATCCCATAAAATCCCATTGAGAGCAAAAATACCCCATTGAGAGCAGGAAAACCCCATTGAGAGCAGGAAAACCCCATAAAATCCCATTGAGAACAGGAAAATCCCATAAAATCCCATTGACAGCAAGAAAACCCCATTGAGAGCAATAAAACCCCATAAAATCCCATTGAGAGCAAGAAAAGCCCATAAAAACCCCATTGAGAAAAATAAAATCCCCATTGAGAGCAAGAAAACCCCATTGAGAACAATAAAACCCCATTGAGAGCAAGAAAATCCCATAAAATCCCATTGAGAGCAATAATACCCCATTGAGAGCAAGAAAACCCCATAAAATCCCATTGAGAGCAAGAAAACCCCATAAAATCCCACTGAGAGCAAGAAAACCCCATAAAAATCACATTGAGAACAATAAAATCCCATTGAGAGCAAGAAAACCCCATTGAGAGCAAGAAAACCCCATAAAAATCACATTGAGAACAATAAAAACCCATAAAATCCCATTGAGAGCAAGAAAACCCCATGAAAACCCCATTGAGAACAATAAAATCCCATAAAATCCCATTGAGAGCAAGAAAACCCCATTGAGAGCAGGAAAAGCCCATAAAAACCCCATTGAGAGCAGGAAAACCCCATAAAATCCCATTGACAGCAAGAAAATCCCATAAAATCCCATTGAGAACAATAAAACCCCATAAAATCCCATTGAGAGCAATAAAACTCCATTGAGAGCAAGAAAACCCCATCGAGAGCAAGAAAACCCCATAAAAATCCCATTGAGAACAATAAAATGCCATAAAATCCCATTGAGAGCAAGAAACCCCCATTGAGAGCCCCATAAAACCCCACTGAGAACAATAAAACCCCATAAAACCCCATTGAGAGCAATAAAATCCCCTAAAACCCCATTGAGAAAAATAAAACCCCATTGAGCCCAAAAAGGAGGGATCCTGCACCCCTCGCCCCCTCCCCAAATCCCCAATCCCGGGGGTCTCTCACCCCAAATCCCCAAATCCCCAAATCCCCCAATCCCGGGGGTCCCAAACCCCAAATCCCCCTCCCCAAATCCCCAAATCCCCAATCCCGGGGGTCCCGCACCCCAAATCCCCCCAATCCCGGGGGTCCCGCACTCCTCGCCCCCTCCCCAAATCCCCAATCCCGGGGGTCCCAAACCCCAAATCCCCCAATTCCGGGGGTCTCTCACCCCCAATCCCCCTCCCCAAATCCCCAAATCCCCAAATCCCCCAATCCCGGGGGTCCCAATTCCCCAATCCCGGGGGTCTCTCATCCCCAATCCTGGTGGTCCCAAACCCCAAATCCCCAAATCCCGGGGGTCCCGCACCCCTCGCCCCCTCCCCACATCCCAAATCCCGGGGGTCCCACATCCCCAATCCCCGGGGGTCCCGCACCCCAAATCCCCAATCCCGGGGGTCCCAAACCCCAAATCCCCAATCCCGGGGGTCCCAAATCCCCAATCCCGGGGGTCCCAAATCCCCAAATCCCCAAACCCCCAAATCCCCAAATCCCCAATCCTGGGGGTCCCAAATCCCCAATCCCGGGGGTCTCACCGCGTGTCCTGGCCCTGGCCCAGGCATTGAGGACCCTCCGCGCCCCCTCCCCAAATCCCCAAATCCCCAATCCCGGGGGTCTCACACCACAAATCCCCCAATCCCGGGGGTCTTTCCCCAAATCCTCCTCCCCAAATCCCCAATCCCGGGGGTCTCTCACCCCAAATCCCCCTCCCCAAATCCCCAATCCCTGGGGTCTCACCGCGTGTCCTGGCCCTGGCCCAGGCGTTGAGGACCCTCCTCGCCCCCTCCCCAAATCCCCAAATCCCCAAATCCCCCCAATCCCGGGGGTCCCAAATCCCCCATTCCGGGGGTCCCAAACCCCAAATCCCCAAATCCCCAAGTCCCCCCAATCCCGGGGGTCTCAATTCCCCAATCCCGGGGGTCTCTCCCCAAATCCCCAATCCCGGGGGTCTCTCACCCCAAATCCCCAAATCCCCCAATCCCCAATCCCAGGGGTCCCAATCCCCAATCCCGGGGGTCCCAAACCCCAAATCCCCAATCCTGGGGGTCCCAAACCCCAAATCCCCCCAATCCCGGGGGTCTCACCGCGTGTCCTGGCCCTGGCCCAGGCGTTGAGGACCCTCCGCGCCCCCTCCCCAAATCCCCAAATCCCCAAATCCCCAATCCTGGGGGTCCCAAACCCCAAATCCCCCTCCCCAAATCCCCAAATCCCCAATCCCGGGGGTCCCAAACCCCAAATCCCCCTCCCCAAATCCCCCAAATCTCCCCAATCCCGGGGGTCTCACCGCGCGTCCTGGCCCTGGCCCAGGCGTTGAGGACCCTCCTCGCCCCCTCCCCGTTGCGCAGCTCCAGGCGGGCGAGGCCGCGGGGCCCCAGGGCCGTGGCCAGGCGGGTGACAAAGGGACCCCTCAGGGCCACCCCCCGGGCCACAAAGAGCCCCTGGGCCACCTCCAGGGTGTGACCCTGGCCCCGCAGCGCCCGGCGCAGCCCCCGCAGCGCGGCCGAGACCCCCGGGGCTGCGGAGGAACGGGGGGAAACTGAGGCACGGAACAGGGGGAAACTGAGGCACGGAACAGGGGGAAACTGAGGCACGGAGTGGGGAAACTGAGGCACGGAATGGGGAAACTGAGGGGAAACTGAGGCAGGGAATGGGGGAACTGAGGCACGGAATGGGGAAACTGAGGGATGGAACGGGGGGAAACTGAGGGGAAACTGAGGCATGGAGCGGGGAAACTGAGGCACAGAATGGGGAAATGAGGGGAAACTGAGGCACAGAATGGGGAAGCTGAGGCACAGAGTGGGGAAACTGAGTCAGGGAATGGGGAAACTGAGGCACGGAGTGGGGAAACTGAGGCACGGAATGGGGAAACTGAGGGGAAACTGAGGCAGGGAACGGGGAAACTGAGGGGAAACTGAGGCAGGGAACGGGGAAACTGAGTCAGGGAATGGGGAAACTGAGGCAAGGAATGGGGAAACTGAGGCACAGAGCGGGGAAACTGAGGGGAAACTGAGGCAGGGAATGGGAGGAAACTGAGGCACAGATGGGGGGAAACTGAGGCAGGGAATAGGGAAACTGAGGCACAGACGAGGACCCCACCCCCATGGGGACAGGGACACCAGAGTGACCCCCATGGTGACAATGACCTCGAGGTGTCCCCATGGTGACAATGACCCCAAAGTGTCCCCAGTGGGGACAATGACCTCAAATCCCCGCCCTCCATGGGGACAATGACCCCAAGGTGTCCCCAGTGGTGACAATGACCCCGAGGTGAGGTCAGTGACCCTGACCCCGGTGACCTCAGCCCCACCCCTCGCGGTGACAATGCCCCCAAAATGTCCCCAAAATGTCCCCAAAATGTCCCCAAATGTCCCAAAATGTCCCCAAAATGTGCCCAAAATGTCCCCAAAATGTCCCCAAAATGTCCCAAAAATGTCCCCAATGTCCCCAAAATGTCCCCAAAATGTCCCCAAAATGTGCCCAAAATGTGCCCAAAATGTCCCCAAATGTGCCCAAAATGTCCCCAAAATGCCCCCAAAATGTCCCCAAAATGTCCCCAATGTCCCCAAAATGTCTCCAAAATATCCCCAAAATGTCCCCAATGTCCCCAAAATGTCCCAAAATGTCCCCAAAATGTGCCAAATGTCCCCAAAATGTCCCCAATGTCCCCTCACCGTCGATGCTGAAGCCCATGGCCTCCTCCAGCTGCCGCCGTCCCCTCCCGGCCGTGGCCACCTGCAGGGCCACCAGCACCGAGGTGGCCCCGTAGGGTGACAAAACGACGTTGGTGTCACCTCGGGCCTCCAGCGCCGCCCGGAACAGCCGCAGCCCAAAATCTGTCACCAGCTGGGCCATCCCGGCCGGGTCTGGTGGCTCTGAGCCCGCCAGGGCCACCAGGGCCACCAGGGCCACCTGGGCCACCTGGGTCATCTGCATCCTGCAGGGACATTGGGGACATTGGGGACATTGGGGGCATTGGGGATATTGGGGGGAAATTGGGGGCATTGGGGACATTGGGGGATTGGGGACATTGGGGGCATTGGTGACATTGGGGGCACTGGGGTAAATTGGGGACATTAGGGGGACATTGGGGACGTTGGGGACGTTGGGGGCACTGGGGACATTGGGGACATTGGGGTAAATTTGGGACATTTGGGGACATTTGGGGGCATTGGGGTAAATTTGGGACATTTGGGGGTAAATTGGGGACATTTGGGGGGACATTGGGGGCATTGGGGGCATTGGGGGGACATTGGGGGACATTGGGGTAAATTTGGGACATTTGGGGACATTGGGGACATTGGGGTAAATTTGGGACATTGGGAGCATTGGGGTAAATTGGGGACATTTGGGGGGACATTGGGGGCATTGGGGACACTGGGGGCATTTGGGGACATTGGGGACATTGAGGACATTGGGGTAAATTTGGGACATTTGGGGACATTTGGGGGCATTGGGGTAAATTGGGGACATTTGGGGGGACATTGGGGACATTTGGGGGGACATTGGGGACGTTGGGGGCATTGGGGACATCGGGGTAAATTTGGGACATTTGGGGGGACATTGGGGGCATTTGGGGACATTTGGGGCATTGGGGGCATTGGGGGGACATTGGGGGACATTGGGGTAAATTTGGGAGCATTGGGGTAAATTGGGGACATTTGGGGGAACATTTGGGGGAACATTGGGGACACTGGCGATGCTGGGGTGACACTTGGGGTGGCACCAGGGGTGGGGACAGTGCTGGTGTCACCCTCAGCGCTAATCCCGATCCTAAACCCATTCCCGGTCCCATTCCCGGTCCCATTCCCGATCCCATTCCCGGTCCCGGTCCCGCTGTCCCCTCACCTCTCTCTGCTCTCACTCCCGGTTCCGCTGTCTCACAATCGGCTCCGGTCCCACTCCCAGGATCCCGGTACCGGTCCCGGTCCCGCTCCTGATGTCCCAGTCCTGGTCCCGGTGTTTTAATCCCGGTCCCGATGTCCCGGTTCTGATCCCGGTCCCGGTTCCAATGTCCCGGTTCCGATTTCGTTCCCAATGTCCCGGTCCTTGTCCTGGTCTCACTCCCGATGTCCCGGTCCCGATTCCAATGTTCCCGCTGTCCCGGTTCTGTTCCCGTTCCCGATGTCCCGGTCCCGTTCCCGGTGTCCCGGTCCCGTTCCCGGTTCTGTTCCCGTTCCCGTTCCCGGTTCCGATCCCGTTCCCGGTGTCCCGATCCCGTTCCCGGTGTCCCGGTTCTGTTCCCGTTCCCGCTGTCCCGGTTCTGTTCCCGTTCCCGGTGTCCCGGTTCTGTTCCCGTTCCCGTTCCCGGTCCCGTCTCTGGAGCCGCCTCCGGCCCCGCCGTTGCCTTTAAAGGGCGGGGCGGGGGGGGCGGGGGAGGGGGGGGATTTCCACTGGGGTCCCCCCGTGACGTCACCACCCGCGTCCCTTCCCGTGTCCCCTCCCGTGACCTCTCCGTGACCCCCGGGTGTCACCCGTGACCCCCCCGTGTCCCCTGTGACCCCCGTGACCCCTCCATGTCCCTCCATGTCCCCCCCGTGTCCCCTGGGTGTCCCCTGCGACCTTTGTGTCCCCCCCCCCATGTCCCCTCCATGTCCCCCCCATGTCCCCTCCCCCGCTGTCCCCCCAGGGTGACACCAGGGTCCCCCCCCCGATGTCCCCTGTGTCCCCTCCTTGTGTCCCCACGTCCCCTCTGTGACCCCCGTGTCCCCCCCATGGTGTCCCCATGTTGTCCCCTGCGTGTCCCCCCCCACGTCCTCATGGTGTCCCCATGCTGTCCCCATCCCCTCCCGGTTGCTGTCCCCACCCAGGGGTGACACCAGGGTCCCCATGTCCCCTCTGTGACCCCCGTGTCCCTCCCATGTTCCCTGGGTGTCCCCATGGTGTCCCCATGGTGTCCCCTGTGTGTCCCCCCCCCCATGTCCCCATGGTGTCCCCATGGTGTCCCCACCCCGGGGGTGACACCAGTGTCCCCATGTCCCCTGTGTCCCCTCCTTGTGTCCCCATGGTGTCCCCCCATGTCCCTCCCATGTCCCCTGGCTGTCCCCCTGGGTGTCCCCATGGTGTCCCCGTTGCTGTCCCCACCCCGGGGTGACACCAGGGTCCCCACGTCCCCTCTGTGACCCCCGTGTCCCCCCTTGTGTCCCCCCCTTGTGTCCCCATGGTGTCCCCATGGTGTCCCCCCCCATATCCCCATGGTGTCCCCCCCATGTCCCTCCCATGTCCCCATGGTGTCCCCATGGTGTCCCCATCCTGTCCCCGTTGCTGTCCCCACCCGGGGGTGACACCAGGGTCCCCATGTCCCCTCTGTGACCCCCATGTCCCTCCCATGTCCCCTGGGTGTCCCCATGGTGTCCCCATGGTGTCCCCTGTGTGTCCCCCCCCCCATGTCCCCATGGTGTCCCCATGCTGTCCCCACCCCGGGGTGACACCAGTGTCCCCATGTCCCTCTGTGTCCCCCCCATGTCCCCATGGTGTCCCCATGTCCCTCTGTGTCCCCCCCATGTCCCCATGGTGTCCCCATGGTGTCCCCATCCCGTCCCCGTTGCTGTCCCCACCCCGGGGGTGACACCAGTGTCCCCATGTCCCTCTGTGTCCCCCCATATCCCCATGGTGTCCCCATGCTGTCCCCCCCGTGTCCCCATGCTGTCCCCATCCCGTCCCCGTTGCTGTCCCCACCCCGGGGGTGACACCAGTGTCCCCATGTCCCCCTGGGTGTCCCCCCATATCCCCATGGTGTCCCCATGCTGTCCCCCCCGTGTCCCCATCCTGTCCCCGTTGCTGTCCCCACCCCGGGGTGACGCCACCTCCCCTTTCCTGTGGTGGCCTCTGCGGTGGCAGCTCCGGGGACACCGAGGGGAACTCGGGGTGTCCCAACCTCCCTTTGTGGGGGCCTGGGGCTGTTCCAGTGCCCCAGAGACCCCTGAGACCCCCAGAGATCCCCTATGGACCCCACAGACCCCATAGATCCCCTATAGATCCCATAGACCCCATAGATTCCCCATAGACCCCATAGACACCCAGAGACCCCCCATAGATCCCCTATAGACCCCACAGACCCCACAGACCCCATAGACACCCAGAGACCCCCCAGAGATCCCCTATGGACCCCACAGACCCCATAGATCCCCCACAGACCCCACAGACCCCATAGATCCCCTATAGATCCCATAGATCCCCTATAGATCCCATAGACCCCATAGATTCCCCATAGATTCCCCATAGACCCCATAGACACCCAGAGACCCCCAGAGATCCCGTATGGACCCCACAGACCCCATAGATCCCCTACAGGCCCCATAGATCCCCTACAGACCCCATAGATCACTACAGACCCCATAGATCCCCTATAGATCCCCTACAGACCCCATAGACCCCATAGAAACCCTGAGACCCCCTATAGATCCCCTATAGACCCCTATGGACCCCACAGATTCCCCACAGACCCCATAGACACCCAGAGACCCCCTATAGACCCCCTATAGATCCCTACAGACCCCATAGATTCCCATAGACCCCCTATAGACCCCTATAGATCCCCACAGACCCCATAGATTCCCCATAGATTCCCCACAGACCCCATAAACTCCCCCCAGTGCCCCACAGATCCCCTGTAGGCCCCACAGAACCCATAGATCCCCCCCCAGCACCCCATAGATCCCCTATAGACCCCCCATAGACCCCATAGACCCCATAGATTCCCCATACACCCCATAGATTCCCCATAGACCCCTATGGACCCCACAGATCCCCTGTAAGACCCTATAGATCCCCCACAGAACCCATAGATCCCCCCCCAGCACCCCATAGATCCCCCATAGACCCCATAAACTCCCCCCAGTGCCCCATAACCCCCTATAGACCCCACAAATCCCCCCCCAAATCCCAAACCCCACAGGAAAAATCCCATTTTTTTTCTTTTTTTTCCCCTTTTTTGTCTCCTTTTCCCCCTTTTTTCCCTCCTTTTCCCCCATTTTCCCCTTTTTTCCCCTTTTTTTTCCATTTCTCCCCCTTTTTTTCTCCTTTCTCCCCCCTTTTTTTTCACTTTTTATTTTCCTTTTTTCCCTTTTATTCTTCTTTTTATTTTCCTTTTTTCCCTTTTATTCCTCTTTTTATTTTCCTTGTTTTCCCTTTTCATTCCTGTTTATTTTTCCCATTTCCCCCCTTTTATTCCTCTTTATTTTCCCATTTTTCCCTTTTTTCCATTTCTCCCCTTTTTTTTCTCCTTTCTCCCCCCTTTTTTTTTTCACTTTTTATTTTCCTTTTTTCCCTTTTATTCCTCTTTTTATTTTCCTTTTTTTCCCTTTTATTCCTCTTTTTATTTTCCTTTTTTCCCTTTTATTCCTCTTTTTATTTTCCTTTTTTTCCCTTTTATTCCTCTTTTTATTTTCCTTTTTTCCCTTTTCATTCCTGTTTATTTTCCCATTTTCCCCCCTTTTATTCCTGCTTATTTTCCCCTTTTTCCCCATTTTCCCCCTTTTTTCTCCTTTCTCCCCCATTTTTTTCACTTTTTATTTTCCTTTTTTTTTTCCCTTTTTTTTTTTTTTACCTCCGGCGCCTTTTTTTTGCCCAAACTTGGCCAAATTCGTCCCATTGTGGGGGCGCGGGAGAGGAGTCAAAGGAGAGGAATTTCCTCAGGAACCCAAAATCGCCGTTTTTCCACTCAAAATAGGGGAATTATTCATCGTGGGGGTGGGGGACCCGTCTGGTCACGTTCGTGTCACAAAAGGGGGGGACACCCCCCCCAAAAATACCCCAAAAACTCAAAAACCCCAAAAACTCAAAAAACCCCAAAAACCCCAAAAAAATTCCCTCAAATCTCCCCAAAAAAACCGAAAAAATCCCCCAGAAACTGCCCCGAAATCTCCCCCAGAAACGCTAAAAAAAATCCCAGAACTCGCCCCAAAATCTCCCCCTAAAAACCAGAAAACCCCCCCAAAAAAACCCCAAAAACTCAAAAACCCCCAAAAACCCCCAAAAAATTCCCTCAAATCTCCCCAAAAAAACCGAAAAAATCCCCCAGAAACTGCCCCGAAATCTCTCCCAGAAACGCTAAAAAAAATCCCAGAACTCGCCCCAAAATCTCCCCCTAAAAACCAGAAAACCCCCCCAAAAAAAAACCCCCAAACCCCTCCCAAAATTCCTCCCCAAAAATCCAGAAACGCCCCCAAAACCCCCCCAAAAAAACCCCATTAAAAATCGCAGAACTGTCCCAAAATCTCCCCAGAAACCCCCCAAAAAAACCCCAAAACCCCTCCCAAAATTCCTCCCCAAAAACCCAGAAACGCCCCCAAAAAATCAGACCCGACCCCGCCCCCAAAAAAACCCCAAAATTCCCCCCAAAATCCACAACTCATCCAAAATCCCCCAAAATTCCTCCTGGGATTCCCCAAAAACCCCACCCAGGATCCCCAAAATCCCCCCGGGGACCCCAAATCCCTTCTGGGACCCCCCAAATCCCCTCCGGGACCCCAAAATCCTCCCCAGGACCCCAAATTCCCTCAGGGACCCCCAAATTCCTGCTTGGGACCCCCCCCAAATTCCACCCAGGGACCCCAAATCCCCCCCAGGACCCCAAAATCCTGCTTGGGACCCCAAAAATCCCCATTAGGACCCCCCAAACCCCACGCAGGACCCCCCAAATCCCTTCTGGGACCCCCCAAATCCCCTCAGGGACCCCAAAATCCCTTCTGGGACCCCCCAAATCCCTCAGGGACCCCAAAAATCCCCTCTGGGACCCCCCAAATCCCCCTTGGGACCCCTCAAATCCCCTCAGGGACCCCAAAATCCTCCCCGGGACCCCAAAAATCCCCCTTAGAACCCCCCAAACCCCACCCAGGACCCCAAATCCCCTCAGGGACCCCAAAATCGCCTTTGAGACCCCCCCAAACCCCACACAGGGACCCCAAATCCCCCCGGGACCCCAAAAATCCCCCCCGGGACCCCCCCAACCCCCACCCAGGGACCCCAAAAATCCCCCAAAAACCCCCAAATCCCCTCAGGGACCCCAAACCCCACCCAGGGACCCCAAATCCCCTCTGGAACCCCCAAATCTCCCTTGGAACCCCCAAAAATTCCCCTTGGGACTCCCCAAATCCCCTCAGGGACCCCAAAAATCCCCCCAGGACCCCCCAAATCTCACCCAGGACCCCCCAGACCCCATCCAGGACCCCAAATCCCCTCAGGGACCCCAAAATCGCCTTTGAGACCCCCCCAAACCCCACACAGGGACCCCCCAAATCCCCTCCGGGACCCCAAAATCCTCCCCAGGACCCCAAATTCCCTCAGGGACCCCAAACTCCTGCTTGGGACCCCCCCAAATTCCACCCAGGGACCCCAAATCCCCCCCAGGACCCCAAAAATTCCCCTTAGGACCCCCCAAACCCCACTCAGGACCCCCCAAATCCCCTTTGGACCCCCCCAAATCCCCTCAGGGACCCCAAAATCCTCCCCAGGACCCCAAAATCCCCCCAGGACTCCCCAAATCTCCCTTGGAACCCCCAAAAATCCCCCTTAGGACCCCCCAAATCCCACCCAGGGACCCCAAATTCCTTCTGGGACCCCCCAAATCCTCTCAGGGACCCCAAAAATCCCACCCAGGACCCTCCAAATCTCCCTTGGAACCCCAAAAATCCCCCTTGGGACCCCCCCCAAACCCCACTCAGGACCTCAAAAATCCCCCCCAGGACCCCCCAAATCCCTTCTGGGACCCCCAAACCCCACCCAAGACCCCAAATCCCCTCTGGGGACCCCAAAATCCTGCTTGGGACCCCCCCCAAACCCCATCCAGGGACCCCAAAAATGCCCCGGGAGCCCCCAAACCCCACCCAAGACCCCAAATCCCCTCCGGGGACCCCAAAATCCTGCTTGGGACCCCCCCCAAACCCCATCCAGGGACCCCAAAAATGCCCCGGGAGCCCCCAAACCCCACCCAAGACCCCAAATCCCCTCCGGGGACCCCAAATCCCTTCTGGGACCCCCCCCCAAATCCTCTCAGGGACCCCCAAACACCACCCAGGGACCCCAAAAATCCCCCCTAGGACCCCCCAAATCCCTTCTGGGACCCCCAAATCCCACCCAAGACCCCAAAATCCCCCCCAAACCCCACCCAGGACCCCCCCCCGGGGCTGAGTCATTTTTGGGGTGACTCAGTCGGGTCTCGGCTCCTTCCTGTGGGGTCCCCAGGGATGGGGAGGGAATGGGGGGGGGGTCACATCCAGCTCATCCCAAATTCCTCGTGATTCACCCCAAAAACGGATCCATCCCAAAAACCTCGCTGTGACCCCAAAGCTGCAGGGATTCACCCCAAAAAAATGTTCCACGGGACCCAAATTGGCTGGGATTGACCCCAAAAACTGAACAGAACCACCCAAAATCTCCATGGATTCACCCCAAATCCTCATTGCACCCCAAAATTGAAGGGATTCACCCCAAAAACTTCAAAAGCCCCAAATTCACTGGGATTCACCCGAAAACTGAACAGATTCACCCTGAAATCCACGTGGATTCACCCCAAATCCTCATTGCACCCCAAAATTGAAGGGATTCACCCCAAAACCTCCCACAGCCCCAAATTCACTGGGATTCACCCCAAAACTGAACAGAACCACCCTGAAATCCATGTGGATTCACCCCAAATCCTCATTGCACCCCAAAAATGAAGGGATTCACCCCAAACCCTCCAACAGATCCAGATCAGGGGAGATTCACCCCAAAATCTCCATGGATTCACCCCCAAATCCAGGTGGATTCACCCCAAATCCTCATTGCACCCCAAAATTGAAGGGATTCACCCCAAAAACTTCCACAGCCCCAAACTGGCTGGGATTGACCCCAAAACTGCTCAGATCCACCCCAAATCCGCGTGGATTTACCCCAAATCCTCATTGCACCCCAAAATTGAAGGGATTCACCCCAAAACCTCCCACAGATCCAGATCAGGGGAGATTCACCCCAAAATCTCCACGGATTCACCCCCAAATCCAGGTGGATTTACCCCAAATCCTCATTGAACCCCAAAATTGAAGGGATTCACCCCAAAAACTTCAAAAGCCCCAAACTCGCTGGGATTGACCCCAAAACTGAACAGATTCACCCTGAAATTCTCTTGGATTTACCCCAAATCCTCATTGCACCCCAAAAATGAAGGGATTCACCCCAAAACCTCCAACAGATCCAGATCAGGGGAGATTCACCCCAAAATCTCCATGGATTCACCCCAAAATCCCCGTGGATTTACCCCAAATCCTCATTGAACCCCAAAATTGAAGGGATTCACCCCAAAAACTTCCACAGCCCCAAACTGGCTGGGATTGACCCCAAAACTGAACAGATTCACCCCAAATCCAGGTGGATTCACCCCAAAATCCCCGTGGATTCACCCCAAATCCTCATCGAACCCCAAAATTGAAGGGATTCACCCCAAAGCCTCCTGCAGCCCCCAAATCTGTCCCCGTCCCCACAGGGGCGTCCCCTGTCCCTCCCGTGTCCCAAACGCCCCATGGTGTCCCCCCCTAAAATGTCCCCACCCTGTGTCCCCCCCAAAATGTCCCAAATCCCGTGTCCCTACCAATGTCCCATGTCCCCATCCCTGTGTCCCCATCCCGTGTCCCCATCCCGTGTCCCCATCCTGTGTTCCCATCCCGTGTCCCTACCAATGTCCCCATCCCGTGTCCCCATCCCGTGTCCCCATCCCATGTCCCATGTCCCATCCTGTGTCCCCATCCCGTGTCTCCATCCCGTGTCCCATGTCCCCACCCCGTGTCCCCACCCCGTGTCCCACCATGCCCTTGTCCCTTGTCCCCTGTCCCGTGTCCCCGTCCTGTGTCCCTTGTCCCCTGTCCCCATCCCATGTCCCTACCAATGTCCCATGTCCCCATCCCGTGTCCCATGTCCCCATCCCGTGTCCCATGTCCCACCCCGTGTCCCCATCCCGTGTCCCTTGTTCCCCATCCCGTGTCCCACGTCCTCATCTTTGTCCCACCATGTCCTTGTCCCCTGTCCCCTGTCCCCATCACATCCCATGTCCCATGTCCCACCATGTCCTTGTCCCCTGTCCCCTGTCCCCATCCCATCACCCGTGTCCCCATCCCGTGTCCCCATTCCATGTCCCTTGTCCCACCATGTCCTTGTCCCCATCCCGTGTCCCCTGTCCCCATCCCATCACCCGTGTCCCCACCCTGTGTCCTTGTCCCTTGTCCCCTGTCCCCTGTCCCCATCCCGTGTCCCTTGTCCCACCATGTCCTTGTCCCTTGTCCCCATCCCTTGTCCCACCATGTCCTTGTCCCCATCCCGTGTCTCCTGTCCCCATCCCACCACCCGTGTCCCTTGTCCCACCATGTCCTTGTCCCTTGTCCCTTGTCCCCTGTCCACTGTCCCCATCCCATCACCCATGTCCCCATCCCGTGTCCACTGTCCCCATCCCATCACCCGTGTCCCCATCCCGTGTCCCTTGTCCCACCTTGTCCATGTCCCCATCCCCTGTCCCACCATGTCCTTGTCCCCTGTCCCCTGTCCCCATCCCACCACCCGTGTCCCTTGTCCCACCATGTCCTTGTCCCTTGTCCCTTGTCCCCTGTCCACTGTCCCCATCCCATCACCCATGTCCCCATCCCGTGTCCCATGTCCCATGTCCTTGTCCCTTGTCCCCTGTCCCCTGTCCCACGTCCCCACAGGATCAGAGCGCGCCCTTGGCCACGCCTGGGACCTTCCCCATGGTGGTGACACCGCGAGGAACCTCCTGAACCTGCTGGGAGTGCCACCTCCGTCCCCTCAAGGGTCACCCTGACCCCGTGTCCCTTGTCCCCAATCCCGTGTCCCCTCCACCGTCCCATGTCCCCAATCCCGTGTCCCCTGTCCCCTCTCCACGTCCCCACAGGATCAGAGCGCGCCCTTGGCCACGCCTGGGACCTTCCCCATGCCGGTGACACCGCGAGGAACCTCCTGAACCTGCTGGGAGTGCCACCTCCATCCCCTCAAGGCCACCGCGCGTCTGTTGTCCCTTTGTGGCGCCACGTGCCGGGGACAGGGCGGTGGCACCTGCCTGGCACATTCCTGGCAGAACCTGCAGAGTCAGGTTTCGTTTCTCGCCCTCCTTTTTATTGTGACCAAAGGTCCCCTCCGGGTGTCCCCTGTGTCCCCAGTGCCGCCGCGCCCGCCGGTGGGGACGGATCCTCGTGTCCCTCTCTCTGTCCCCAGCGCCGGAGATCGGGGGGGACATGGGGCGGCTCTGGCGCCACCCGGCCTCGCTCTGCGTCTGCCTCCTGCTGGTCTTCACAGGTGGGACATGGTGGCACCGGGACCCCTCCCCTCGCCACCCCATGGTGGCACCGGGACCCCTCCACAACCCCGTGGTGGCACTGGGACCCCTCCCCAACCCCGTGGTGGCACTGGGACCCCTCCTGACCCTGTGGTGGCACTGGGACCCCTCCCTTCCCCTGGTGGCACTGGGACATGTCCCCAACCCCATGGTGGCACTGGGACATGTCCCTGATGCATGGTGGCATCAGGACCCCTCCCCACCCCATGGTGGCTCTGGGACCCCTCCCCAACCCCGTGGTGGCACTGGGACATGTCCCTCATCCATGGTGGCACTGGGACCCCTCCCCACCCCATGGTGGCACTGGGACCCCTCCCCAACCCCATGGTGGCACTGGGACCCCTCCCCTCCCCTGGTGGCACTGGGACATGTGCCCAACCCCGTGGTGGCACTGGGACATGTCCCTGACGCCGTGGTAGCACTGGGACCCCTCCTGACCCTGTGGTGGCACTGGGACATGTCCCCACCCCATGGTGGCATCAGGACCCCTCCCCAACCCCATGGTGGCACTGGGACATGTCCCCACCCCATGGTGGCATCAGGACCCCTCCCCACCCTATGGTGGCACTGGGACATGTCCCTGATCCATGGTGGCATCAGGACCCCTCCCTTCCCCTGGTGGCACTGGGACACGTCCCCCACCCCATGGGGGGGGGGGGGTGTCTTGGGGTCTTTGTGGGGGTCTTGGGGTCTTTGGGGGTGTCCAGGGACCTTTGGGGTGTCCTTGAATCTTGAGACCCACCTGGGGTTCTTGCAGATCTTTGGAGAACCAAGGTTGGTCTTTGGTGGGGACCGTGGTTCTGGGGTGGGCGAGGGTCTTTGGGGGGTCCAGGGGTGTTTGGGGGGGGGATCCGGGGGTCTTTAAGGGACACCAAGGGACATTTGGGGTCAGGGGGCTTTGGGATCCCACTGGGGAGGGGTCTTGGGACTCAACTGGGAATCCTTGGGGCATCTTTGGAGAACCAAGGTTGGGTTTTTGGTGGGGACCATGGTTCTGGGGTGGGCGAGGGTCTTTGGGGGTCCAGGGGAGTTTGGGGGCTGGGGGTCAAGGGATCTTGGGGGTTTTGGGATCCACCTGGGGCTCTTGGGGGGCATTTTTGGGGTTCCAGGGGCGGGGATTTGGGGAGGGGTGGGGGTCCCTGAGGGGCTGGGCAGATTCTGGGGCTCCGTGGGGTTCTGGGAGATGTTGGAGAGCTCGGCCTGGGCAGGGCTGGCGTAGGAGGAGATGGTGGGGCGGCCATCTTGAAGGGCGTGGCCGTGTCGGTGCTGGGATGACACGGCCACCACTGCTCCAGCAGGGGACAAAACCGTGGACAGCGGCGGCATCAGGAGCTCCGATGGGACCACGCTGACCAAAACCAACTTGGATGAAGGCAAGGACGAAACCACAACCCCCAACATGAACCCAAACACAGAAACATCGCCCAGCAGCACCACGACCACCCCATCCACCTCAAACACTCCAACCTCCTCAAACTCTTCTCCAACTCCAACCTCCCCAACCTCCCCAACCTCCTCACCCACCTCAAGAACTACACCCACCTCAACCATCTCACCCACCTCACCCACCTCAAGCACCGCAACCTCCACAACCACCTCACCAACAGCAACCACGTCATCCACGTCATCCACGTCATCCACCTCATCCACCTCCACCACCTCACCCACCTCAAGCACGTCCACCACCTCACCCACCGCAACCACCGCACCCACCGCCACCACCTCAACCACGTCAAGCACCTCAACCACGTCAAGCACCTCCACCACCTCATCCACCTCATCCACCTCACCCACCTCAACTTCCTCACCCACCTCCAGCACCTCCACCACCTCCACAACCTCACCCACCTCCAGCACCTCCAGCACCTCCACCACATCACCCACCTCAACCACCTCAACCACCTCACCCACTTCCACCACCTCAACCACCTCACCCACCTCAAGCACCTCATCCACCTCCTCCACCTCATCCACCATATCCACCTCACCCACCTCCAGCACCTCCACCACCTCATCCACCTCACCCACCTCAACCACGTCCACCACCTCACCCACCTCAACCACCTCCACCACCTCATCCACCTCCACCACCTCATCCACCTCAACCACCTCAACCACCTCACCCACCTCAACCACCTCAACTTCCTCACCCACCTCCAGCACCTCCACCACCTCCACAACCTCACCTACTTCAACAACCTCACCCACCTCTACCACGTCCACCACGTCACCCACCTCATCCACCTCAACCGCCTCATCCACCTCATCCACCACACCCACCTCACCCACCTCACCTACCTCCACCACCTCACCCACGTCCACCACCTCACCCACCTCAACCACATCCAGCACCTCAACCACCTCAGCCACCTCAAGTACGTCCACCACCTCACCCACATCATCCACCTCCACCACCTCACCCACCTCATCCACCTCCACCACCTCACCCACCTCCACCACCTCAACTTCCTCAACCACCTCCAGCACCTCCAGCACCTCCACAACCTCACCCACCTCAACCACGTCCACCACCTCACCCACCTCAACCACCTCAGCCACCTCCACCACCTCACCGACCTCAACCAGCTCAACCACGTCCACCACCTCACCCACCTCATCCACCTCAACCACCTCAACCACCTCAACCACCTCAACCACCTCCACTACCTCAACCACCTCAACCACCTCCACCACCTCAACCACGTCCACCACCTCACCCACCTCACCCACCTCCACCACGTCAACCACCTCCACAACCACACCAACCTCAACCACGTCCACCACCTCACCCACCTCAACCACCTCACCCACCTCACCCACCTCAACCACGTCCACCACCTCAACCACGTCAAACACCTCACCCACGTCAACCACCTCCACAACCTCACCAACCTCAACCACGTCCACCACCTCACCCACCTCACCCACCTCAACCACCTCACCAACCTCAACCACGTCCACCACCTCACCCACCTCACCCACCTCAACCACCTCAAGCACCTCCACCACCTCAACCACCTCCACCACCTCAACCACGTCCACCACCTCACCCACCTCCACCACCTCAACCACCTCCACCACCTCACCCACCTCAACCACCTTAACAACCTCACCCACCTCAACCACCTCAACCACGTCACCCACTACGACCACGTCCACCACCTCACCCACCTCAACCACCTTCACCACCTCACCCACCTCAACCACCTCACCCACCTCGACCACCTCAACCACCTCCACAACCTCAGCCACCTCAACCACGTCCACCACCTCACCCACCTCAACCACGTCCACCACCTCAACCACCTCCACCACCTCACCCACGTCAACCACCTCAACCACCTCACCCACCTCAACCACCTCCACCACCTCAACCACCTCAACCACCTCAAGCACCTCCACCACCTCAACCACGTCCACCACCTCACCCACCTCCACCACCTCACCCACCTCCACCACCTCAACCACCTCCACCACCTCCAGCACCTCACCCACCTCAACCACCTCACCCACCTCAACCACTTCAACCTCCTCAACCACCTTAACAACCTCAACAACCTCAACCACCTCACCCACCTCCACCACCTCAACCACCTCCACGACCTCACCCACCTCAACCACCTTAACAACCTCACCCACCTCAACCACCTCAACCACCTCACCCACCTCAACCACCTCAACCACCTCCACAACCTCAGCCACCTCAACCACGTCCACCACCTCACCCACCTCCACCACCTCAACCACCTCCACCACCTCACCCACCTCAACCACGTCCACCACCTCACCCACCTCAACCACCTCAACCACGTCAACCACCTCAACCACGTCAACCACCTCACCCACCTCCACCACGTCAACCACCTCCACAACCTCACCAACCTCAACCACGTCCACCACCTCACCCACCTCACCCACCTCAACCACCTCAACCACCTCAAGCACCTCCACCACCTCAACCATGTCCACCACCTCACCCACCTCAACCACCTCACCCACCTCAACCACCTCACCCACCTCAACCACCTCAACCACCTCAACCACCTCCACCACCTCACCCACCTCAACCACCTCAACCACCTCACCCACCTCAACCACCTCAACCACCTCTACCACCTCACCCACCTCACCCACCTCAAGCACCTCCACCACCTCAACCACCTCCACCACCTCAACCACCTCAACCACGTCACCCACTACGACCACGTCCACCACCTCACCCACCTCAACCACCTCAACCACGTCCACCACCTCACCCACCTCACCCACCTCAACCACCGCAACCACCTCACCCACCTCAACCACGTCCACCACCTCACCCACCTCAACCACCTCAACCACGTCAACCACCTCAACCACGTCAACCACCTCATCCACGTCAACCACCTCCACAACCTCACCAACCTCAACCACCTCCACCACCTCACCCACCTCAACCACCTTAACAACCTCACCCACCTCAACCACCTCAAGCACCTCCACCACCTCACCCACCTCCACCACCTCAAGCACCTCACCCACCTCCACCACCTCAACCACCGCAACCACCTCACCCACCTCAACCACGTCCACCACCTCACCCACCTCAACCACCTCAACCACGTCAACCACCTCAACCACGTCAACCACCTCACCCACCTCGACCACGTCAACCACCTCCACAACCTCACCAACCTCAACCACGTCCACCACCTCACCCACCTCACCCACCTCAACCACCTCAAGCACCTCCACCACCTCAACCACGTCCACCACCTCACCCACCTCAACCACCTCAACCACGTCCACCACCTCACCCACCTCAACCACCTCAACCACGTCCACCACCTCAAGCACCTCCACCACCTCACCCACCTCCACCACCTCAACCACCGCAACCACCTCACCCACCTCAACCACCTCAACCACGTCAACCACCTCACCCACCTCAACCACCTCACCCACCTCCACCACCTCAACCACCTCCACCACCTCAACCACCTCCACCACCTCCAGCACCTCACCCACCTCAACCACCTCACCCACCTCACCCACCTCAACCACTTCAACCTCCTCAACCACCTTAACAACCTCAACAACCTCAACCACCTCACCCACCTCCACCACCTCAACCACCGCAACCACCTCACCCACCTCAACCACGTCAACCACCTCACCCACCTCAACCACGTCCACCACCTCACCCACCTCAACCACCTCAACCACCTCGACCACCTCAACCACCTCCACAACCTCAGCCACCTCAACCACGTCCACCACCTCACCCACCTCAACCACCTCAACCACGTCCACCACCTCACCCACCTCAACCACCTCAACCACCTCACCCACGTCCACCACCTCAACCACCGCAACCACCTCACCCACCTCAACCACGTCCACCACCTCACCCACCTCAACCACCTCAACCACGTCAACCACCTCAACCACCTCAACCACCTCACCCACCTCAACCACCTCAAGCACCTCCACCACCTCAACCACCTCAACCACCTCAAGCACCTCCACCACCTCAACAACGTCCACCACCTCACCCACCTCAACCACCTCAATCACGTCCACCACCTCACCCACCTCAACCACCTCACCCACCTCAACCACCTCAACCACCTCCACCACCTCACCCACCTCAACCACCTCAACCACCTCCACCACCTCACCCACCTCAACCACCTCAACCACCTCCACCACCTCAACCACGTCCACCACCTCACCCACCTCAACCACCTTAACAACCTCACCCACCTCAACCACCTCAACCACGTCACCCACTACGACCACCTCCACCACCTCACCCACCTCAACCACCTCAACCACCTCAACCACCTCCACCACCTCAACCACCTCCACCACCTCAAGCACCTCACCCACCTCAACCACCTCACCCACCTCACCCACCTCAACCACTTCAACCTCCTCAACCACCTTAACAACCTCAACAACCTCAACCACCTCACCCACCTCCACCACCTCAACCACCTCACCCACCTCAACCACCTCAACCACCTCCACCACCTCACCCACCTCAACCACCTTAACAACCTCACCCACCTCAACCACCTCAACCACGTCACCCACCTCGACCACCTCAACCACCTCCACAACCTCAGCCACCTCAACCACGTCCACCACCTCACCCACCTCAACCACCTCAACCACGTCCACCACCTCACCCACCTCAACCACCTCAACCACCTCACCCACGTCCACCACCTCACCCACCTCAACCACCTCACCCACCTCAACCACGTCCACCACCTCACCCACCTCAACCACCTCAACCACGTCAACCACCTCCACCACCTCCAGCACCTCACCCACCTCAACCACCTCAACCACGTCAACCACCTCACCCTCCTCACCCACCTCAACCACCTCAACCACCTCCACCACCTCAACAACCTCCACCACCTCACCCACCTCAGCCACCTCACCCACCTCAACCACCTCAACCACCTCCACCACCTCACCCACCTCAACCACCTCAACCACCTCCACCACCTCACCCACCTCAACCACGTCAACCACCTCACCCACGTCAACCACCTCCACAACCTCACCAACCTCAACCACATCCACCACCTCACCCACCTCACCCACCTCACCCACCTCAAGCACCTCCACCACCTCAACCACCTCCACCACCTCAACCACCTCAACCACGTCAACCACCTCACCCACCTCACCCACCTCACCCACCTCAACCACCTCAACCACGTCACCCACTACGACCACGTCCACCACCTCACCCACCTCAACCACCTCAACCACGTCCACCACCTCACCCACCTCACCCACCTCAACCACCGCAACCACCTCACCCACCTCAACCACGTCCACCACCTCACCCACCTCAACCACCTCAACCACGTCAACCACCTCAACCACGTCAACCACCTCCACAACCTCACCAACCTCAACCACCTCCACCACCTCACCCACCTCAACCACCTTAACAACCTCACCCACCTCAACCACCTCAAGCACCTCCACCACCTCACCCACCTCCACCACCTCAAGCACCTCACCCACCTCCACCACCTCAACCACCGCAACCACCTCACCCACCTCAACCACGTCCACCACCTCACCCACCTCAACCACCTCAACCACGTCAACCACCTCGACCACGTCAACCACCTCCACAACCTCACCAACCTCAACCACGTCCACCACCTCACCCACCTCACCCACCTCAACCACCTCAAGCACCTCCACCACCTCAACCACGTCCACCACCTCACCCACCTCAACCACCTCAACCACGTCCACCACCTCACCCACCTCAACCACCTCACCCACCTCAACCACCTCCACCACCTCACCCACCTCAACCACCTCAACCACCTCCACCACCTCACCCACCTCAACCACCTCACCCACCTCAACCACGTCCACCACCTCAAGCACCTCCACCACCTCACCCACCTCCACCACCTCAACCACCTCCACCACCTCACCCACCTCCACCACCTCAACCACGTCAACCACCTCACCCACCTCAACCACCTCACCCACCTCCACCACCTCCACCACCTCCAGCACCTCACCCACCTCAACCACCTCACCCACCTCACCCACCTCAACCACTTCAACCTCCTCAACCACCTTAACAACCTCAACAACCTCAACCACCTCACCCACCTCCACCACCTCAACCACCGCAACCACCTCACCCACCTCAACCACGTCCACCACCTCACCCACCTCAACCACCTCAACCACCTCCACCACCTCAACCACCTCCACCACCTCACCCACCTCAACCACCTTAACAACCTCACCCACCTCAACCACCTCAACCACGTCACCCACCTCGACCACCTCAACCACCTCCACAACCTCAGCCACCTCAACCACGTCCACCACCTCACCCACCTCAACCACCTCAACCACGTCCACCACCTCACCCACCTCAACCACCTCAACCACCTCACCCACGTCCACCACCTCAACCACCGCAACCACCTCACCCACCTCAACCACGTCCACCACCTCACCCACCTCAACCACCTCAACCACGTCAACCACCTCCACCACCTCAAGCACCTCCACCACCTCAACCACCTCAACCACCTCAAGCACCTCCACCACCTCAACAACGTCCACCACCTCACCCACCTCAACCACCTCAACCACGTCCACCACCTCACCCACCTCAACCACCTCACCCACCTCAACCACCTCAACCACCTCCACCACCTCACCCACCTCAACCACCTCAACCACCTCCACCACCTCAACCACGTCCACCACCTCACCCACCTCCACTACCTCAGCCACCTCAACCACCTCCACTACCTCCACCACCGCAACCACCTCAACCACGTCAACCACCTCAACCACCTCACCCACCTCAACCACCTCAACCACCTCCACCACCTCACCCACCTCAACCACCTCACCCACCTCAACCACCTCAACCACGTCCACCACCTCACCCACCTCAACCACCTCCACCACCTCAACCACCTCAACCACCTCCACCACCTCACCCACCTCAACCACCTTAACAACCTCACCCACCTCAACCACCTCAACCACGTCACCCACTACGACCACGTCCACCACCTCACCCACCTCAACCACCTTCACCACCTCACCCACCTCAACCACCTCACCCACCTCAACCACCTCCACAACCTCAGCCACCTCAACCACGTCCACCACCTCACCCACCTCAACCACCTCACCCACCTCACCCACCTCAACCACCTCAACCACGTCCACCACCTCACCCACCTCAACCACCTCAACCACCTTCCCCACCTCAACCACATCCACCACCTCAACCACCTCACCCACGTCAACCACATCAACCACCGCAACCACCTCGACCACAAGCACAACCACCAGCATGACAACCACAGCCACCAGTCCAGGTGAGTCTTCCTCCTTGGTGGCCGTCCATAGCCACGTCCCTTCTCCCCGCCCTGCTCCCAGCATTCTCCAGGTGGCTCCTGCGGTTCCTCCGGGCCGTGTCACATCTCCTGTGTCCTCGGCTCCCTCTCCCAGGTATGTGCCAGAATGGTGGCACCTGGGAAGATGGCAAGTGCGTGTGTCCCGACGGGTTCCAAGGTGACTTCTGCGAGGAGCTCATCTGCCAAAACGGGGGCACCTGGGCCAACGGCTTCTGCCAGTGCCCCCCCAATTTCCAAGGGGACAGGTGCGAGGCCGCCAAGGACATCGTGGAGATCAAAAATGGTGAGGAACGCTCCCAAGGCTCCATGGGGTGGCCACCAGACCAGGACCTGGGCTGAGGTCACCTCTGAGGGGTCAGCCGGGGGTTGGAGTGAGGGTATGACCTGGGAATGGGACCACCATGGAGGGACTCACCCTGGGACGAGGTTGGGTCACCACAGAGGCACCAACCGAGAAACGTGGTCACCTTGGTGAGACTGACCTGGGTTTGGGGTCACCGTGGAGGGACCAAGCTGACCAAGGATGCCAGGGGGGGATGGGGACACCAGGGTCTCTTCCTTATGGGTCTCCTCTGCTTGGCCAAGTGACGACGAACGCGACGGTGGTGATGAAGGCCAAAATTGACCAGGACTTTAATGAAGATTTCAACAATCCATCTTCAGAGGCTTACCAGAATTTTAACAACACGTTCCAGAAGCAGGTCAGGACTCAGCGACGCCGGGGGTGACCCTGGGGACAGCCCCTTGAGGGGGTGACGTGGACCATGACCAGGGCCTGGATCTCCCCCGCCTTCTCTTTGTCTTCCAGATGTTGGAGCTTTACAAAGATATCGAGGGGTTCAGAGGCGTGGAGATCAAAAAGCTGAGGTGAGCCTCCACTGGTGGCCAGGTGGGGGTCCTGACCCTCTCCTGAGCTTTGGTGGGGGTGGTTTGGGGTGGAGGAACCCACGGGGATCGGTTTGAGGCGATTCCCTTCAAGTCTGGAGCATCCACATCCCTCCGAGCCACGCTGTGTCCATGGAGTTCCTCCAGGGTGGTCCAGCCCCGTGTAACTGTGGTGTCCCCTCCGCACTGGACATCCCACACTGGTCCCAGTTTGCTCCAGAACCAAGCCCTGCTCCCCTTTCTCCTCACAGCGCAGGCAGCATCGTGGTGGACTATGATGTCATCCTGGAGATCCCCGCCACCTCCAAGGCCGAAGAGGTGGTGAGCGCCATCTCCGAGAACCTCGTCGCCGCCATCCAAAACTACAACTGCAGCGAGAACTGCACAGGGGACGACTGTGAGTGACCGTGGTGGTGTCACCCCCACCACCACCAGGTCCTCGCCGAGGGGTGGCTGGCCTTGGGGTTGCCCACCAGCAGCTCCTCTCTCCATGCCAGGTCTCTGCTTCAACACCAACTACACCTTTGTCCTCAACACTACCGTGCAACCGGTGGAAGGAAGTAAGCGAAGCCCGCGAGGGGTTTGGGTGTCCCCCACCTTTCTGGAGAACCCCAAGACCTGAGCCCTGTGTCTCCGCCCTCAGGTCTGTGCGACAGATACATCCATGAGGAGTTCAGACGCTTCTACACGCCGTTCCTGACCAGTGCTGGTGTCATCTGCATCACCCGCTGCGACGGCCGCCACGCTGAGCCCCTGCCCTGCGTCCACGGCCGCTGCTCGGTGGGGCGGCAGGGGCCGCAGTGCGAGTAAGGACACGCCCCCTCACCCCCAAAAAAAATGGGTGGTGCCCCCCAAAAATGGGTGGTGCCCCCCAAAAATGGGTGGTGCCCCCCAAAAAATGGGTGGTGCCCCCCAAAATTGGGTGGTGCCCCCCAAAATTGGGTGGTGGCCCTCAAAAGCCATGGGCGTCACCAGCATGATCTGCCCACCATGGTGACCCCACAACTGGGACCACCCCATGATCTGCCCACCATGGTGACCCCACAACTGTGACCACCTATGACAACCCCACCGCCATGACCACCAGGACCATGGTGACCCCACCACCATGACTATGGTGACACCATGACCACCATGACCATGATGACTCCACCACCATGACCACCATGACCATGGTGACCCCATCACCGTGACGACCATGGCCATGACCACTGTGACTACCATGACCACCAGGACCATGACCACCATGACCACCAAGACCACCATGACCATGGTGACCCCACCACCATGACCATGGTGACACCATGACCACCATGACCATGATGACCCCACCACCATGACCACCAGGACCATGACCACCATGACCACCAAGACCACCATGACCATGATGACCTCACCACCATGACCATGGCGACACCATGACCACCATGACCATGGTGACCCCATCACCATGCCCACCATGCCCACCATGCCCATTCCCACCAGGTGCTCGGACCAGGTGGCCTTCTGGTACCAGGACGACGCCTGCAGCTCCCGCATCAGCAAGGTTGGGGTGGCTGTGGGCGTTCCAGTGGCCGTCTTGGTCCTGGTCACCATCATCTTCACCATCCTCCTGCTGAGATCTCGGAGGCAGAAGGAGCAGTTCAGGTAAACGTGTCACCATGGGGTGAGCTCGGGGGTCCCGTGGGGGTCTCGGGTCTCATCCCCATGGGTCCCACCACGCAGGAAGAAGCTGAGGTCCCGCTCGGAGCTCTACAGCAGCGATGATGGCAACTGGGATGGACCTCGGGGCTTTGCCATGGCCAATGCTGCGGCCACCTGGGAAGGTAACGGGCGCGGAGGTGGGGATGGAGGCGGAGATGGGGCAGGGGTCGCTGTGGCACCCGGGGGGGGGTCCATGGCACCTCTTTCTTCCACCCCACAGACATGGAGACCCCCAGCACCAACTACATCCACCTGGAGAGGGTGGACACCTCGAGGACGGTGGGTGACACACCCTGATGTTGTCCCCCCCCCCATTTTCTCTTTTTTTTTTTTATGATGGTGGGACTCCATCACCGTCCTCCCATCTCCTTCCTCCCCAGATGCACATCCAGAGGCCCACCATGGTCCCTGAGTGAAGCCACCTGAGATCCAGCAGAGACAGGACACGGAGGAGGGGGACAAAGGGACACGGGGACATGAGGATGACGAGAACCAGGAGTTCCACCATCCTCTTCCTCCCCACGTGGAAGTTTGCACACAGGATTATTTTTAATTAAACACATGCTTAATTTCATTGCCACCCGTCCGATTCCTCTTGGGGACAGAAGGTGGCTCCATGACAAAGGCCAGGCCTGGGTTGGGGACAAGGTGCAGATCCAAGGGAAAACCAGAATCTAAATAAGGAAAAGAAAATATTGGGAATGAGGTAATTATTGACCGAGCGCTTGGGAACCGCCCTTGGGTTCCCCGACCCCGGCCGGTGACGCGTGTGGGAGAAAATGTGCCCTTGACCCCAAGCCTGGAATGAAATGTCACCACCCTGGAGGTTCCTCCACACCTCCTTCCCACGGGGACAAAGGCGGGGGAGGAGGAGGAGGAGGAGGAGGAGGAGGAGGAGGAGGAGGATGGGGCAGCTGTGGTGGCACCAGCCAAGGTGGCACCAGCCAAGGTGGCACCACCTGTGAGTGGGGGACATTGAGGAGATCCCAAGGTGGCACCACCCTTCATTGTTGGGGACATTGAGGGGGTCCCCAGGTGGCACCATTCATGGATGGGGTCCTAAGGTGGCACCACCCTTGGTTGTGGGGAGACATTGAGGAGATCCCAAGGTGGCACCACCCTTCATTGTTGGGGACATCGAGGGGGTCTCAAGGTGGCACAACCCTTGGTTGTGGGGGGACATCGAGGAGATCCCAAGGTGTCACCACCCTTCATTGTTGGGGACACTGAGGAGGTCCCAAGGTGGCATCACCCTTGGTTGTGGTGGGGACATTGAGGTAGTCCTAAGGTGGACAATGGACCACCACGACCATGCTCCCCACCACCATTATTCCCACCACGATGACCACGATGACCCCACCACCCCCATGACCACCATGACCCACCATGACCACACCACCCCCATGACCACCACACCACCCCCATGAACAACCATGACCACACCACCCCCATGACCACTCCAGTCCCATGGCCACCATGACCACCATGACCCCATCTCCTCCATGACCACCATGACCACACCACCCCCATGACCACCATGACCCCACCACCCCACAACCACCCCCACCACCTTCTCCCGCCCCACGGACGGGGAAGGAAGACACGTCCCACCCTGGCGTTGGACCTTGGCCTTCAGCCAATTCCCGCCCCACCCTTCCCGGGCTAAAATCAACATTTTTGTGTCTTGGCAACCAGGAATGGGGACAAAGTCCCCAACACCTGGAGGTGTGGCCAGGTGTGGCCCCAAACACACCTGGCAGGTGCTGGAATGCCGTGGGAGTGTCCCCGGTCGGGGTAAGGTGGGTGTGGGGCTGTCACCTCCAAAAACAGCTCCAAAAAGGTGGTGGGGGAGGTTTGTCCCCTCCCCCAAGCCATCACTGGGGTGGTCCCAGTACAAACCAGTGACACCAGAGATGTTTGAGTGGCTTCATTGAGACAGAGAGGGTCCAGCCCCCTTTTTTGGGTGGGGGGGGATCGTCACCCTTGAATCTGGGGACAAAGGGAGGTGGGGACATGGCCTTGGAGGTGGGGACATGGCCTTGGAGATGGGGACATGGCCTTGGAGGTGGGGACGTGGCCTTGGAGGTGGGGACGTGGCCTTGGAGGTGGGGACATGACCTTTCAGGTGGGGTCAGGACCCAAAAGTGCTGCTGGAGGTGAGGTCCTCACGTCCCAAAAGTGGGGTCATGACCCAAAAGTGCTCAGAGGAAGAGGAGGAGGGATACAGGAGGAGGATGAAGATGAGGGCAGGGGGTCAAGGTGCCCCTCAGGAGAAGGTCCAGGTTGTCCTGCAGTGCTGGAGAGGGGGGACGATGACCTCATTCCATGGGGTTGATGATGGGGGTTATGATGGCGATGATGGTGATGATGGTGATGGTGGTGATGATGGTGATGGTGGAAATTGTGTTGATGATGGTGGTGGTGATGATGGTGATGGTGGAAATCGTGTTGATGATGGTGATGGTGATGATGGTGATGATGGTGTTGGTGGAAATCATGTTGAAGATGGTGATGGTGATGATGGTGATGATGGTGGTGATGGTGACCATATGGGTCATGACAATAATGACGGTGATGATGATAATGATGGTGATCATGAAGAAGATTTTGATGCTGATCATGGTCACGATGATGATGATGATGATGTTGATGTTAATAACAATGGTGGCATTGACGATGACGATGATGATGGTAAAGTTCTGGTGGTGGAAATCACCACCCCACCGGATCTCATAGCTCCGTGACGAACCTCTCCGGCCGCGGGATTTGGATCTGTTGGGACGTGACGGAGAAGATTCGGTGGAGAATGGGGCGTCAGGAACACCTGGGGCGTCCCCGCTGCCCTGGCCCCACCACGGCAGGAGAGCAGGGGGAACTCACTGGCACCGAAGTGTCCACGGCCTCAAGGTTGACTGGGTGGTCATCCTGGAGCTGGACATCTGTGGGACAGGAGGGTTCAGTGATGGTGCTTGGGGTGGGGATGGGGGGCAACAACAACCGACCCCACCACCCCCGTGGGGTCACCAGAGACCCCCCCCCCACCACCCCACTCCACGCCCACCTTGGTTCCGGAAGCTGAAGCTCCCTTGGGGGCTCCACTCCTCGCTGATGTTCTGGTACCAATTCTCCATCATCGCCTGCTCGGCCCTGGGGATGGGTCAGGGGGTGCTGGGGGTCACCACCAGCAGCTCCATCCCTGCCTGGACCCCCCCAGCTCCTCCACAACCCCGCAAAGAACCAAGGTCCCCCCCCTCTGAACCCTCAGGACCTCATTGAGGACGAGGAACATCTTGGAAGCCACCAACCCAACGAGATGTCCCACCGCATGGAGACCTCCCAGCCTGTCCCCTCTCACCTGTCAAAGGACCCAGATTTCCGAGCTCGGAAGAGGAAGACGGAGAGGACGATGACCACGATGACCAGGATGGCCACGGTCAAGCCCAGGCCCATGGCCAGTTTGCTGACCCGTGATGCGCAGCGGTCACCTTGGTACCAGTACAGGTGGGTCTCATCACAGCTGGTGGGGTGGGACAAGGAGGTCAACCCAAAGATGGGACCCCCCTCAAGAAGAAACCTCTCCCACCCCAACCCCATTTCTGCAGCCTCAAACCCTGTTAGATGCGAGACTCTGCTCCACCTCAGGGGATTCAACCCTGGAGATGACCATGGAGATCCATCACAAGGTTTGGATCCACCTGGAGGAAGACCCGACACCAACCTCAATAATTTTGGACCTCTTGTTCTGCAGAGGAAACCTCGGAGGTGGGCCTGGAGTTACACCAGAAGGGTCGGATCCAGGTTGGACCAAGACCCTGCTCCAACTCTGATGGTTCTTGACCCGTTTCCATGCCCAAAGGAGCTCAGAAAGGATTCTGAAGATCCACCAGAGGCTTGGATCCATGTGGACCAAAACCCTGAAGATTCCTGACCCATTTCCATGCAGGAAACAGCTTGGACGTGACCATGGAGATCCACCATGTGGACCAAGACCCTGCTCCAGCCCTGACGATTCTTGACCCATTTCCAGCTTGGACGTGACCATGGAGATCCACCATGTGGACCAAGACCCTGCTCCAGCCCTGACGATTCCTGACCCATTTCCAGCTTGGACGTGACCATGGAGATCCACCACGTGGACCAAGACCCTGCTCCAACCCTGACGATTCCTGACCCATTTCCATGCAGGAAACAGCTTGGACGTGACCATGGAGATCCACCTGAAGTGTGGGACAGCTTTGGAGGAGGAGGATGAGTTTCCTTCAGCCCTTACAAGCACTGAGGACCTCCGCGGGTGATGTGGCACGTCCCACGGTGGCAGTCGATGGTGCCGGCGGTGCCTGGCGTGCAGTTGGACATGCAGGACAACCCGGAGCTTGTCAGGTTGGGGAAGAAGAATTCCTGGTAGCCCTCAGGCGCCTGGCTCTGGCAGTAGGCTGGAAGAGGGGACAGAGGTCATCTGGAGCTCCTTTGGAGACCCCAACCCGCGTAGATCCCCACCATCCACTCACCATCCCCATCAAATTCCAGCGCGGCGCTGGTGATGTTCACCTCGGAGGGGTTGAAGCACAGGTCACCTGCAAGAGAGGTCCAACAGGTGGAGGAACGCAGCCCCACAGCTCCTCTCTGGGGTGTCCAGGGTGGTTCGGGTGGGTGGGAAGGTGTCCCCCCACCCCATGGGTGGCCCTGGTTGTCCCCAGCCCCGCGGTGGGAAGGCGGCAAGGTACCCTCGGTGCAGTTGAACTGTGCGGCTGCCACCTCGATCTTCTCCTGCACTTTGGCCGTGATGTTCTGGAGCTTCTGCTGGCTCTGGGAGGTCACCAGCAGGGACACGATGATGGCGTGATCCACCACCACGCTGCCAGGCCTGGACAGAAGCGCCACCGCCCGGATCTGAGCACCCTTTTCCCCATGGAATGACCCCAAAATCGCCGTCCTGGCGACCCCAACGCTCACCTGAGACTGTTCACCTTGATGCCCTTGTAGCCCTCAATGCCGGCGTAGACCGCGCCCATCTGAGAAGAGAAGATGTCTCCAGGTGGGACCGTTGGGGCCGTTCCCCTCTCACCCTCCTGGATCTCCCTCGTTTTGGGTGTCCCCACCCCAAAATCCATCCCGGTGGACTTGGAGAACAACAGGCAAGAACCTGGAGAGGTTCTTGGAGAACTTGGGATGCACCTGGCTGCTCCGCCAGGTAGATCCTGACCTCAGGTGGGGTTCTCGTGTCCCTTTACCTGCTTGGTGAAGTCCTGGACGAACTCCTGGTAGGTGGATGAGCTGGTGTTCTTAAGGTCCTCGGTGAAGTCCCGGTTGGTGACGCGCAGCTCCACCTGCACCGTCCCGTTGGTCTCTGGGAATGGTCCAAAACCATCCCATGAAGGAGGGAGGAGCAGAGGGACCTTCCCAGGCAGGTGGGACCCATAAATCTCCCCCTAAACCCCCTGAATTTGGGGGTCGTTTGTGAAGGAACCAGGAGAAACGTCCTCCACCCATCGGGAGAGACCATCGGTGATCCCAGCAAGGACTGGGCCGTGTCCCAAAATTCCCACCTGGTCCTCCCAGGTGGATCCCACGTCTCTAAAAAATTTCCAGGTGGGCATCTCAGGTAGATCCCACCTCACCCTGGTGGAATCACACCCTCCTCCCAAATTTTTGGGTTCTGAGAGATTCCGGTGATTCTTGACCCGTTTTTTTCAAGCAGGAAACAGCTTGGAAATGACCATGGAGGTCCACCTGAAGGGTTGGATCCATGTGGGACAGCTTTGGAGGAGGGACCTACAGAGGAGGTTCTTCGAGGTACGGTCACGCCTGGAGAACACCTCCAGATCTTCCTCACCTGTCAGATCTCACCCCGGTTTTGGAAACAAACCAAAAAAAAGACAGAGCTCCTACCGGCCGTGGTCTCGATGGTGTTGCTGATGTCCTCACACCGGTCCCCAGTGAAGCCCAGGGGACACTGGCAGTGGCCGTTGACCCAGGTGCCACCGTTGCTGCAGATCCCTGGAAGGAGAGGGAGATGCAGGAGGAGGAACCAGAATGGACGTGGAAAGGAGCCAGGGGGGAAGGAGGGGTGGGAAGTACCTGGAGTGGCGGTGGAGTGGGGAGTGGTGGTGATGGTGGTGGAGATGGTGGTGGTGATGATGGTGGTTCTACGGGTGGTCCTAGGTGTGCTGGTGGTTGTGGTGGTGGTGGTTGTATGGTTGGAGGTTGTGGTCATATGGGTGGTGGTGTTGGTCCCAGAGATGGTGGTGGTGGTCCCAGAGATGGTGGTGGTGGTCCCAGGAATGGTGGTCCCAGGAATGGGGGTGGTGGTCCCAGGGGTGGTGATGGTCCCAGGGGTGGTGGTACCAGAGATGGGGGTGGTGGTCCCAGGGGTGGTGGTCCCAGGGGTGGTGATGGTCCCAGGAATGGTGGTCCCAGGGGTGGTGATGGTCCCAGGGGTGGTGGTCCCAGGGGTGGTGATGGTCCCAGGAATGGTGGTCCCAGGGGTGGTGATGGTCCCAGGGGTGGTGGTCCCAGGGGTGGTGATGGTCCCAGGAATGGTGGTCCCAGGGGTGGTGGTGGTCCGAGGAATGGTGGTCCCAGGGGTGGTGGTCCCAGGAATGGGGGTGGTGGTCCCAGGGGTGGTGATGGTCCCAGGGGTTATGGTGGTTCCAGGGGTGGTGGTGGTCTCAGGGATGGTGGTGGTGGTCTCAGAGAAGGAGGTGGTGGTGTCAGGGACTGTGGTGGTCCCAGTGGTCATAGAAATGGTCTCAGCTCTGGTGGTGGTCTCTGAGATGGTGCTGGTGGTCTCAGGACTGGTGGTCCCAGGGAAGGTTGTGGTGGTCCCAGGGAACGTTGATGCCTCGGGACTGGTGGTGGTCCCAGGGATGGTGCTGGTGGCCTCAGCACTGGTGGTTTCTGGGATGGTCATGGTGCTGCCAGCAGTTGTGGTTGTCTCAGGCGTGGTGGTCCCAAGGAAGGTGGTGGTGGTCTCAGGACCGGTGGTTTCAGGGGTGGTCATGGTGGTACCAGGGGTGGTGGTGGTCTCAGGGAACGTTGATGCCTCAGGGATAGTCATGGTGGTCTCAGTGAAGGTGGTGGTGGTCTCAGGACTGCTGGAGATCCCAGGGAAGGTCCTGGTGGTCTCAGAGGGACTGATGGTCCCAGGGAAGGTCATGGTGGTCCCAGGGGAGGTTGTGGTGGTCTCAGGGAACGTTGCTGTCTCAGGACTGGTGTCTGTCCCAGGTGTTGAGGTGGTGGTCCCAGGGAAGGTGGTGGTGGTGGTGGTCTCAGAGAAGATGGTGGTGGTGTCAGGAACTGTGGTGGTGCCAGGGTTCATAGAAATGGTCTCAGGGCTGGTGGTGGTCCATGGGAGGGAGGTTTCAGAGAAGGTCGTGGTGGTCTCGGGGAACATGGTTGACTCAGGGATGGTGCTGGTGGTCCCAGCGATGGTGGTGATGGTCTCAGAGGGAGTGGTGGTCTCAGGACTGGTGGTGGTTTCAGGGGTGGTCATGGTGGTCCCAGGGGTGGTGGTGGTCTCAGGGAACGTTGCTGTCTCAGGACTGGTGTCTGTCCCAGGTGTTGAGGTGGTGGTCTCAGGGAAGGTGGTGGTGGTGGTCTCAGAGAAGGTGATGGTGGTGTCAGGGACCGTGGTGGTGCCAGGGGTGGTAGAAATGGTCTCAGGGGTGCTGATGGTCCCAGGGATGGTGGTGATGGTCTCAGAGAGGGTGGTGGTCTCAGGACTGGTCGTTCCAGGGATGGTCATGGTGGTACCAGGGAAGGTCGTGGTGGTCTCAGGGAACGTTGTTGTCCCAGGTGTTGAGGTGGTGGTCTCAGGGAAGGTGGTGGTGGTGGTGGTCTCAGAGAAGATGGTGGTGGTGTCAGGGACTGTGGTGGTCTCAGGGATGGTGGAGATTTCAGGGATGGTCATGGTGGTGCCAGGGCTGATGGAGGTCCCAGGGAAGCTGGTGGTGGTCTCAGTGAGGGTGGCGAACTCAGGACCGGTGGTTTCATGGAATGTCGTGGTGGTCCCTGGGGCCGCGGTGGTCTCAGGGATGGTCATGGTGGTCTCAGGACTGCTGGAGATCCCAGGAAAGGTCCTGGTGGTCTCAGAGAGGGTGGTGGTCTCAGGACTGGTGGTTTCAGGGGTGGTCATGGTGGTCCCAGGGGTGGTGGTGGTCTCAGGGAACGTTGCTGTCTCAGGGATGGTCATGGTGGTCTCAGGACTGCTGGTGGTCCCAGGGAAGGTCATGGTGGTCCTAGGGAAGGTCGTGGTGGTCTCAGGGAACGTTGCTGTCTCAGGGCTGGTGTCTGTCCCAGGTGTTGAGGTGGTGGTCTCAGGGAAGGTGGTGGTGGTGGCCTCAGAGAAGGTGATGGTGGTGTCAGGGACTGTGGTGGTGCCAGGGGTGATAGAAATGGTCTCAGGGATGGTGGAGATTTCAGGGATGGTCATGGTGGTCCCAGAGAAGCTGGTGGTGGTCTCAGTAAGGGTGGTGGTCTCAGGACCAGGGGTTTCAGGAGTGGTCATGGTGGTCTCAGGGAACATTGTTGACTCAGGGATGGTGCTGGTGGTCCCAGCGATGGTGGTGATGGTCTCAGAGGGAGTGGTGGTCTCAGGACTGGTGGTGGTTTCAGAGAAGGTGCTGATGGTCTCACCGAAGGTGGTTTCAGGGATGGTCATGGTGGTGCCAGGGCTGATGGAGGTCCCAGGGAAGGTGGGGGTGGTCTCAGTGAGGGTGGCGAACTCAGGACCGGTGGTTTCATGGAATGTCGTGGTGGTCCCTGGGGTCGCGGTGGTCTCAGGGATGGTGGTGGTCTCAGGACTGCTGGAGATCCCAGGAAAGGTCCTGGTGGTCTCAGAGAGGGTGGTGGTCTCAGGACTGGTGGTTTCAGGGGTGGTCATGGTGGTCCCAGGGGTGGTGGTGGTCTCAGGGAACGTTGCTGTCTCAGGGCTGGTGTCTGTCCCAGGTGTTGAGGTGGTGGTGCCAGGGAAGGTGGTGGTGGTGGTGGTGGTCTCAGAGAAGGTGATGGTGGTGTCAGGGACCGTGGTGGTGCCAAGGGTGGTAGAAATGGTCTCAGGGATGGTGCTGGTGGTCCCAGGGTTGGTGGTGATGGTCTCAGAGAGGGTGGTGGTCTCAGGACTGGTCGTTCCAGGGATGGTCATGGTGGTACCAGGGAAGGTCGTGGTGGTCTCAGGGAACGTGGTGGTGGTGGTGGTCTCAGAGAAGATGGTGGTGGTGTCAGGGACTGTGGTGGTCTCAGGGATGGTGGAGATTTCAGGGATGGTCATGGTGGTGCCAGGGCTGATGGAGGTCCCAGAGAAGCTGGTGGTGGTCTCAGTGAGGGTGGTGGTCTCAGGACCAGGGGTTTCAGGGGTGGTCATGGTGGTCCCAGGGGTTGTGGTGGTCTCAGGGACTGTTGATGTCTCAGGGATGGTCATGGTGGTCTCAGGGGTGTTAGAAACAGTCTCAAAACTGGTAGAGATCCATGGGTCACTGGTAGTCTCAGGATGGGTGGTCTCAGGGGTGGTGGTGGTGGCCTCAGGTATTGTAGAAATGGTCTCAGGACCGGTGGAGGTCCAAGGGTCACTGGTGGTCTCAGGGTTGGTGGTGGTGGTGTCAAGAGTCATTGTGGTCTCAGGGATGGTTCTGGTGGTCTCAGGAATGGTTGTGGAGGTCTCAGGGATGGTGGAAATGGTCTCAAGACTGGTGGATGTCCGTTGGTCATTGGTGGTCTCAGGGATGTTCGTGGTGGTGTCAGGGTTGGTGGAAATGATCTCAAAGCTGGTGGTGGTCCATGGGTCACTGGTGGCCTCCAGACTGGTGGTCTCAGAGATGGTTGTGGTGGTCTCAGAGGTGGTGAAAATGGCCTCAGGACTGGTGGTGGTCCATGGGTCACTGGTGGTCTCAGGGTTGGTCGTGGTGGCCTCAGGTGTTGTAGAAACGTTCTCAGGACTAGTGGAGGTCCATTGGTCACTGGTGGTCTGAGGCCTGGTGGTCTCAGGGAAGGTTGTGGTGGAAATGGTCTCAAGTCCGCTGGTGGTCCATGAATCACGGGTGGTGGCCCATTGGTCACTGGTGGCCTCAGGATTGGTGGTCTCAGGGACAGTTCTGGTGGTCTCAGGGGTGGTCATGGTGGTCTCAGGAGTGGTGGAGATCCATGGGTCACTGGTGGTCTCAGGGATGGTTCTGGTGGTCTCAGGGATGTTCGTGGTGATGTCAGGGTTGGTGGAAATGATCTCAAAGCTGGTGGTGGTCCATGGGTCACTGGTGGCCTCCAGACTGGTGGTCTCAGGGATGGTTGTGGTGGTCTCAGGGGTACTAGGAACAGTCTCAGGACTGGTGGACATCCATGGGCCACCGGTGGTCTCAGGCATGGTCATGGTGGTCTCAGGGGTGCTAGAAACAGTCTCAAGACTGGTGGAGATCCATGGGTCACTGGTGGTCTCAGGGACAGTTCTGGTGGTCTCAGGGTTGGTTGTGGTGGTCTCAGAGGTGGTGAAAATGGCCTCAGGACTGGTGGTGGTCCATGGGTCACTGGTGGAATCAGGGGTGGTCAAGGTGCTATCAGGGGTGGTAGAAATGGCATCAAGACTGGTGGAAGTCCATTGGTCACTGGTGGTGGCCCATGGGTCACTGCTGGTCTCAGGACTGGTGATCTCAGGGATGGTTGTGGTGGCCTCAGGTGTTGTAGAAATGGTCTCAGGACTGGCGGAGGTCCATGGGTCACTGGTGGTCTCAGAGATGGTTCTGGTGGTCTCAGGGATGGTCATGGAAATGGTCTCAAGAGTGGTGGAGGTCCATTGGTCACTGGTGGTGGTCCATAGGTCACTGGTGGCCTCCAGACTGGTGGACTCAGGGATGGTGGTGGAGATCTCAGGGATGGTGGTGGTGGTGTCCAGCGTGGTAGAAATGGCCTCTAGACTGGTGGAGGTCCATGGGTCACTGGTGGCATCTGGACTCGTGGTCTCAAGCATGGTGGTCTCAGGGATGGTTGTGGTGGTCTCAGGGATGGTTGTGGAGGTCTCAGGGTTGGTGGAAATGGTCTCAAGACTGGTGGATGTCCGTTGGTCATTGGTGGTCTCAGGGATGGTTGTGGTGGTCTCAAAGGTGGTGAAAATGGCTTCAGGACTGGTGGTGGTCCATGGGTCACTGGTGGTCTCAGGGATGGTCATGGTGGTCTCAGGCATGGTAGAAATGGACTCAGGACTGGTGGGAATCCATTGGTCACTGGTGGTCTCAGGACTAATGGTGGAAATGGTCACAAGACTGGTGGGAGTCCATGGGTCACTGGTGGTCTCAGGACTGGTGGTCTCAGGGAAGAGAGTGGTGAAAATGGTCTCATGTCTGCTGGTGGTCCACGGGTCACTGGTGGTCTCAGGACCGGTGGTCTCAAGGGTGGTCGTGGAGATCTCAGGGATGGTCATGGTGGTCTCATGGGTGGTTGAAATGGTCTCAGGAGTGGTGGAGATCCATGGGTCACTGGTGGTCTCAGGGATGGTCATGGTGGTCTCAGGGGAGGTAGAAATGGTCTCAAGACTGGTAGAAGTCCATTGGGCACTGGTGGTGGTCCATAGGTCACTGGTGGCCATCCATGGGTCACTGGTGGTCTCAGGGTTGGTCATGGTGGTCTCAGGCATGGTAGAAATGGACTCAAGACTGGTGGGAATCCATTGGTCACTGGTGGTCTCAGGTTTGGTCATGGTGGTCTCAGACATGGTGGAAATGGTCACAAGACTGCTGGTGGTCCATTGGTCACTGGTGGCCTCAGGACTGGTGGTCTCAGGAATGGTTGTGGAGGTCTCAGGGATGGTGGAAATGGTCTCAAGAGTGGTGGATGTCCATTGGTCATTGGTGGTCTCAGGGATGGTTCTGGTGGTGTCAGGCATGGTGGACATGATCTCAAAGCTGGTGGTGGCCCATGGGTCACTGGTGGCCTCCAGACCGGTGGTCTCAGGGATGGTTGTGGTGGTCTCAGAGGTGGTGAAAATGGCTTCAGGACTGGTGGTGGTCCATGGGTCACTGGTGGAGATCCATGGGTCACTTGTGGTCTCAGGGATGGTGGTGGTGGTGTCCGGGTTGGCGGAAATGGTCTCAAGACTGGTAGAAGTCCATTGGTCACTGGTGGTGGTCCATGGGTCACTGCTGGTCTCAGGACCGGTGATCTCAGGGTTGGTTGTGGTGGCCTCAGGTGTTGTAGAAATGGTCTCAGGACCGGTGGAGGTCCAAGGGTCACTGGGGGTCTCAGGGATGGTGGTGGTGGTCTCAGGGATGGTGGTGGTGCTCTCAGGAGAGGTAGAAATGGTCTCAGGACTGGTGGAAGTCCATTGGTCACTGGTGGTGGTCCATGGGATAGTGGTGGCCTCCAGACCGGTGGTCTCAGGGATGGTCTTGGAGGTCTCAGGGATGGTGGAAATGGTCTCAAGAGTGGTGGAGGTCCATTGGTCACTGGTGGTCTCAGGGCTGGTGGTCTCAGGGCTGGTGGTGGAGATCACAGGGATGGTGGTGGTGGTGTCCAGCGTGGTAGAAATGGCCTCTAGACTGGTGGAGGTCCATGGGTCACTGGTGGCATCTGGACTCGTGGTCTCAAGCATGGTGGTCTCAGGGATGGTTGTGGTGGTCTCAGGGGTCTTAGGAACAGTCTCAGGACTGGTGGACGTCCATGGGCCACCGGTGGTCTCAGGGATGGTCATGGTGGTCTCAGGGGTGCTAGAAACAGTCTCAAGACTGGTGGAGATCCATGGGTCACTGGTGGTCTCAGAGACAGTTCTGGTGGTCTCAGGGTTGGTTGTGGTGGTCTCAGAGGTGGTGAAAATGGCCTCAGGACTGGTGGTGGTCCATGGGTCACTGGTGGTGGTCCATGGGTCACTGCTGGTCTCAGGACTGGTGATCTCAGGGATGGTTGTGGTGGCCTCAGGTGTTGTAGAAATGGTCTCAGGACTGGCGGAGGTCCATGGGTCACTGGTGGTCACAGAGATGGTTCTGGTGGTCTCAGGGATGGTCATGGAAATGGTCTCAAGAGTGGTGGAGGTCCATTGGTCACTGGTGGCCATCCATGGGTCACTGGTGGTCTCAGGGTTGGTCGTGGTGGTCTCAGGCATGGTAGAAATGGACTCAGGAGTGGTGGGAATCCATTGGTCACTGGTGGTCTCAGGGATGGTGGAAATGGTCCCAAGTCCGCTGGTGGTCCATGGGTCACTGCTGATCTCAGGACTGGTGGTCTCAAGGGTGGTCGTGGAGATCTCAGGGATGGTCATGGTGGTCTCATGGGTGGTGGAAATGGTCTCAGGACTGGTGGAGGTCCATTGGTCACTGGTGGTGGTCCATAGGTCACTGGTGGCCTCCAGACTGGTGGACTCAGGGCTGGTGGTGGAGATCTCAGGGATGGTGGTGGTGGTGTCCAGGGTGGTAGAAATGGTCTCAAGAGTGGTGGAGGTCCATGGGTCACTGGTGGCATCTGGACTCGTGGTCTCAAGCATGGTGGTCTCAGGGATGGTTCTGGAGGTCTCAGGGATGGTGGAAATGGTCTCAAGAGTGGTGGCTGTCCGTTGGTCATTGGTGGTCTCAGGGATGGTTGTGGTGGTCTCAGAGGTGGTGAAAATGGCCTCAGGACTGGTGGTGGTCCATGGGTCACTGGTGGAATCAGGGGTGGTCAAGGTGCTATCAGGGGTGGTAGAAATGGCATCAAGACTGGTGGAAGTCCATTGGTCACTGGTGGTGGCCCATGGGTCACTGCTGGTCTCAGGACTGGTGATCTCAGGGATGGTTGTGGTGGCCTCAGGTGTTGTAGAAATGGTCTCAGGACTGGTGGAAGTCCATGGGTCACTGGTGGTCTCAGAGATGGTTCTGGTGGTCTCAGGGATGGTCATGGAAATGGTCTCAAGAGTGGTGGAGGTCCAAGGGTCACTGGTGGCCATCCATGGGTCACTGGTGGTCTCAGGGTTGGTCATGGTGATGTCAGGCATGGTGGAAATCGTCTCAGGAGTGGTGGGAATCCATTGGTCACTGGTGGTCTGAGGCCTGGTGGTCTCAGGGAAGGTTGTGGTGTAAATGGTCTCAAGTCTGCTGGTGGTCCATGAATCACGGGTGGTGGTCCATTGGTCACTGGTGGCTTCAGGATTGGTGGTCTCAGGGGTGGTCATGGTGGTCTCAGGAGTGGTGGAGATCCATGGGTCACTGGGGGTCTCAGGGATGGTTCTGGTGGTCTCAGGGATGTTCGTGGTGGTGTCAGGGTTGGTGGACATGATCTCAAAGGTGGTGGTGGTCCATGGGTCACTGGTGGCCTCCAGACTGGTGGTCTCAGGGGTGGTCAAGGTGCTGTCAGGGGTGGTAGAAATGGACTCAAGAGTGGTGGAAGTCCATTGGGCACTGGTGGTGGTCCATGGGAGAGTGGTGGCCTCCAGACTGGTGGACTCAGGGATGCTGTTGGAGGTCTCAGGGATGGTGGAAATGGTCTCAAGAGTTGTGGAGGTCCATGCATCACTGGTGGTCTCAGGGCTGGTGGTCTCAGGGCTGGTGGTGGAGATCTCAGGGATGGTGGTGGTGGTGTCCAGGGTGGTAGAAATGGCCTCTAGACTGGTGGTGGTCCATGGGTCACTGGTGGCATCTGGACTCGTGGTCTCAAGCATGGTGGTCTCAGGAATGGTTGTGGTGGTCTCAGGGATGGTGGAAATGGTCTCAAGAGTGGTGGCTGTCTGTGGGTCACTGGTGGTCTCAGGGATGGTTGTGGTGGTGTCAGGGTTGGTGGAAATGATCTCAAAGCTGGTGGTGGTCCATGGGTCACTGGTGGCCTCCAGACTGGTGGTCTCAGGGATGGTTGTGGTGGTCTCAGGGGTAGAAGAAATGGTTTCAAGAATGGTGGATGTCCATTGGTCACTGGTGGTGGCCCATGGGTCGCTGGTGATCTCAGGACCGGTGGTCTCAGGGATGGTTGTGGTGGGGTCAGGGGTGGTGGAAATGGTCTCAAAACTGGTGGCTGTCCATGGGTCACTGGTGGCATCTGGACTTGTGGTCTCAAGCATGGTGGTCTCAGGGATGGTTGTGGAGGTCTCAGGGATGGTGGAAATGGTCTCAAGAGTGGTGGATGTCCATTGGTCATTGGTGGTCTCAGGAATGGTTGTGCTGGTCCCAGGGATGGTGGAGGTCCATGGGTCACTGGTGGTCTCAGAGATGGTTCTGGTGGTCTCAGGGATGTTCGTGGTGGTGTCAGGGTTGGTGGACATGATCTCAAAGCTGGTGGTGGTCCATGGGTCACTGGTGGCCTCCAGACTGGTGGTCTCAGGGATGGTTGTGGTGGTCTCGGGGGTGTTCGAAACCGTCTCAAGACTGGTGGTGGTCCATGGGTGACTGGTGGTCTCAGGGATGGTTGTGGCGGTCTCAGGGGTAGAAGAAATGGTCTCAAGAATGGTGGATGTCCATTGGTCACTGGTGGTGGCCCATGGGTCACTGGTGATCTCAGGACCGGTGGTCTCAGGGATGGTTGTGGTGGTGTCAGAGATGGTGGAAATGGTCTCAAAACTGGTGGCTGTCCATGGGTCACTGGTGGCCTCAGAGATCGTGGTGCTGGTGTCAGGGGTGGTAGAAACGGTCTCAAGACTGGTGGACGTCCATGGGCCACTGGTGGCCTCCAGACTGGTGGTCTCAGGGATGGCCGTGGAGGTCTCAGGAATGGTAGAAATGGTCTCAAGAGTGGTGGTGGTCCATGGGTCACTGGTGGCCTCTGGACTCGTGGTCTCAAGCATGGTGGTCTCAGGGATGGTTGTGGTGGTCTCAGACATGGTGGAAATGGTCTCATGACTCATGGTGGTCCATGGGTCACTGCTGGTCTCAGGACTGGTGGTCTCAGGGATGATCGTGGAGATCTCAGGGGTGGTGGAAATGGTCTCAAGAGTGGTGGAGGTCCATGGGTCACTGCTGGCCATCCATGGGTCACTGGTGGTCTCAGGGTCGGTCATGGTGGTCTCAGGCATGGTAGAAATGGACTCAGGACTGGTGGGAATCCATTGGTCACTGGTGGTCTGAGGCTTGGTGGTCTCAGGGAAGAGAGTGGTGGAAATGGTCTCAAGTCTGCTGGTGGTCCATGAGTCACGGGTGGTGGCCCATTGGTCACTGGTGGTCTCAGTGATGGTCGTGGTGGTCTCAGGGTTGGTGGAAATGGTCTCAGGACTGGTGGAGATCCATGGGTTACTGGTGGAATTAGGGATGGTCGAGGTGCTGTCAGGGGTGGTAGAAATGGACTCAAGACTGGTGGAAGTCCATGGGTCACTGCTGGTTTCAACACTGGTGATCTCAGGGATGGCCGTGGAGGTCTCAGGGATGGTGGAAATGGTCTCAAGACTGGTGGATGTCCATTGGTCACTGGTGGTCTCAGGACTGGTGGTCTCAGGGATGGTTCTGGAGGTCTCAGGGATGGTTGTGGTGGCGTCAGGGTTGGTAGAAATGGTCTCAAGACTGGTGGAGGTCCATTGGCCACTGGTGGTGGTCCACGGGTCGTTGGTGGCCTCCAGACTGGTGGTCTCAGGGGTGGTCACGGAGATCTCAGGGGTGTTGGAAATGGTCTCAAGAGTGGTGGAGGTCCATGGGTCACTGGTGGTCTCAGGGATGGTGGTGGTGGTGGCCGGGTTGGTAAAAGTGGTCTCAAGACTGGTGGTGGTCCATGGGTCACTGGTGGTCTCCAGCATCTTTGTGGTGGTCTCAGGGTTGGTTTTGGTGGTCTCAGGGTCTTTGGTGGTCTCAGGCATGGTGGAAATGGTCTCAGGACCGGTGGTGGCCCATGGGTCACCCTTGGTCCATGTGTCACTGGTGGTCCATGTGTCACCCTTGGTCCATGTGTCACTGGTGGTCCATGTGTCACCCTTAGTCCATGTGTCACCATTGGTCCATGTGTCACCATTGGTCCATGTGTCACTGGTGGTCCATGTGTCACCGGTGGTCCAGGTGTCACCCTCGGTCCATGTGTCCCCGGTGCTCCAGGTGTCCCCGGTGGCTCCAGATTTGGTGGTGCCCGGTCTGGTGGTGTTTCCCCGTGTCCTGGTTTCTCCTGCAGCTTCAGCAGCCCCGGTCTCTGTGGAGACAGCAGAAGATCTCCCTATCTAAGGTGGCTTTGGCGTGTCCTGCTGTCCAGGTGTCCATTTGGTGCCTCCTCGATACCTGCAATGCTTTGGATCCATCCCATCCCACCTGGAGCAGGTGCGACCTTCTGGAACGTTCCCTCCAAGGCCACAACTCCTCGATTTTTGGACCTCTCCTCTTCCTCCTCTTCCTCACCCCAAGGGTGACAAAGCCCCCATTGTCCCCCACTGCCAACCCCTGGATCTCCTCCAGGTGCCGTCATCGGCCTCAGGTGCCGTTATCAATTTCAGGTGAGCCCGTTATCGATCCCGGCTCTTATCAGCCCCGGGTTCCTCTTATCAGCCCCGGGTTCCTCTTATCAGCCCCAGGTGATCTCTTATCTCTCCCCCTCATCGTCTTCGCTTTCGTTTCTCCCGTGTCCTCCTCACCTGACACCTGTCCAGGTGAGCACCCGCCCAGGTGAGCTCCTTGGTCACCCTCAGGGCCATGGGGACGCTTTGCCCTCGCCCGAGGGGGGGAAAAAATTTTTCCTTTTTAATGAGGAAAAAATTGAGTTTTTTCCCTCATTGAAATGAGGAATTTTCTCTCGTTAAAATGAGGAATTTTTCCAGGTTAAAATGAGGAATTTTCCTTCGTTAAAATGAGGAATTTTCCCAGGTTAAAATGAGGAATTTTCCCTCGTTAAAATTCCCATCTGGGAAATTTTGCGGCTTCGTTAAGAAAATCCCAAAAGAAGAAAAATTGAGTTTTTCCTCGTTAAAATGAGGAATTTTCTCTCGTTAAAATGAGGAATTTTCCCTTGTTAAAATTCCCTTCTGGAAAATGTTGCGGCTTCGTTAAAATCCCAAAAGAAGAAAAATTGAGTTTTGTCCTCGTTAAAATGAGGAATTTTCCCTTCGTTAAAATTCCCATCATGGAAAATGTTGCAGCTTCGTTAAGAAAACCCCGAACGAACAAAAATTTAATGAGGAATTTTTCCCCATGAATCCCGAAAGAATAAAAATTTAATGAGGAATTTTTCCCCATGAATCCCGAAAGAACAAAAATTTAATGAGGAATTTTTCCCTTCGTTAAAATTCCCATCTGGGAAATTTTGCGGCTTCGTTAAGAAAATCCCGAAAGAACAAAAATTGAGTTTTCCCACCCCAGACCCATTCCCATGGACCCCTGACCCATTTCCATGGACCCCTGACCCATGCCCATGGACCCCAGACCCATTCCCATGGACCCCTGACCCATTCTCAGAGACCCCCAACCCCTTCCCATGGATCCCTGACCCATTCTCAGAGACCCCTGACCCATTTCCATGGACCCCAAACCCATTTTCATGGATCCCTGACCCATTCCCATGGACCCCAAACCCATTTTCATGGACCCCTGACCCATTTCCAGAGACCCCTGACCCATTTTCATGGACCCCCCGACCCATTCCCAGAGACCCCTGACCCATTTCCATGGACCCCGACCCATTCTCAGAGACCCCAGACCCATTCTCAGAGACCCCTGATCCATTCCCAGAGACCCTTGACCCATTCCCATGGACCCCTGACCCATTCTCAGAGACCTCTGACCCCTTCCCATGGACCCCTGACCCATTCTCAGAGACCCCAGGCCCATTCCCATGGATCCCTGACCCATGCCCATGGACCCCAGACCCATTCCCATGGACCCCTGACCCATTCCCAAGGACCCCACAATGGGATGGGACCCTTGGGAGGGAGATTTTATCCAAGGAATGGGGGGAGATGGGGGTGAAACCCCCCCCCTTCCACAGGGGATCCCCGCAGAAAATCCCAAGAGGAGACAACACCGCCTCCCATTCCACCATTTTATTCCCCCCCAAAAAAAAAAAATTTTAAAAATCCAAGAATTCCCAGCCCAACTCACCCGTTCTCCCTTGGGGGATGAAGAGGAGGAGGAGGAAGAAGAAAAAACGGAGACGAAAGATGGAAACTTTCATTTTCCCCATCACGGCTCCTCCACCGGCACCGTGCCAGCGCCGGGACGCGCTCGGAGCCGCGGGAAGGAGGAGGAGGAGGAGGAGGAGGAACCTTTGATCCCGGAGCTGGGAAGGGACCAAACCCCCCACCCACCCCATTGGTGACGCAGCCACGGAGTGGCCAAAGCTGCTCCAGGACCTCTCCTGGACATCAGGAACCCCGTGGGGACCCTTTGGGTCATCACCGGCTCACGGTTGGGTCGCGGTTGGGTCGCGGTTGGGTCATCGTTGGTCACTGAAGGGTGACAACCACCAAACCCCATCCCGAGAAAAGACTCGGGGTGGCCAAACCCAACATCTCAAACCCTTCCAAAATCCCCATCAGGGAAATCCTGGAGACCCCCCTGGAGACGCCCCCCAGCCCTCAGCACCAAGCCCAAGCTCCTTGGCCGCCCCTTTTCCCGCTTTTCCAGCCGCTCCCGCGCAGCTGGCGGGCGGGGACGGCTCCGTTTTCCCACCCGGAAAGCAAACATCGCTCTTTTCTTTACTCCCCAGAGATCTGGGAGGGGTGGGAAGGGCGGGAGTTGGAATTTTGGGGGTGGCAGGAGGTCAGGTTTTATTGGATTCAGGGGTTCCGCCCCCGGCCCGGTGTTTGCCCAAGGGGCGTTTTGAGGGATTTCTTCCTTCTCCGCCGGCCGTTGGGGTCACTGTGGGTTGGTTTCGGTCCTGCTGGGTTGTGTCGGGGCTGGGAATTCCATCCAGGCCACCCCTGGACCCTCAAACCCCCACCCGCGATCCCCAAAACCCCAACCGTGACCCCCAAAATTCCAATCTCAACCCCCAAAACTCCGATCTCGGCGTTCAAAACCCCAAATCGATGCCCCAAACCCCAATAGTGACCCCAAAATTCCAGTCTCAACCCTCAAAACTCCCAGTCTGGAACCCCGAACCCCAAACCTCCAACCACAACTTTCAAAACCCCCAATCCTAACATCCAAAATCCCTCGTTTTACCCCAAAGTTCAGCCATGATTTCAAATTCCCATCCTTGACCCCCAAAATCCCCAGTTTTACCCCTGAAACCCCAACTGTGACCCCAAAATTCCAATCTCAACCCCCAAAACTCCGATCTCGGTGTTCGAAACCCCAAATCAGTGCCCCAAAACCCTAAAGTGACCCCAAAATCCAACCTGGACTCCCAAAAACCAACTTTGGGCTTTAAAGACTCAGCTGTGTCCTCCAGAGCCCCAAACATGATCCCAAAACCCCAACCGTGACCCCAAAATTCCAATCTCAACCCCCAAAACTCCGATCTCGGCGTTCGAAACCCCAAATCGGTGCCCAAACCCCAACCGTGACCCCCAAAATTCCAGTCTCGACCCTCAAACTCCCAATCTGGAACCCCGAACCCCAAACCTCCAACCACAGCTTTCAAAACCCCCAATCCTAACATCCAAAATCCCTTGTTTTACCCCAAAGTTCAGCCACTATTTCAAATTCCCATCCTTGACCCCCAAACCCCCAGTTTTACCCCTGAAACCCCAACCGTGACCCCAAAATTCCAATCTCAACCCCCAAAACTCCGATCTCGGCGTTCGAAACCCCAAATCAGTGCCCCAAAACCCTAAAGTGACCCCAAAACCCAACCTGGACTCCCAAAAACCAACTTTGGGCTCTAAAGACTCAGCTGTGTCCTCCAGAGCCCCAAACTCGATCCCAAAATGCCAACTTTGACCTCAAAACCTCAATCTCAACCCTAAAACTCCCAATCTGGAACCCCAAACCCCAAACCTCCAACCACAACTTTCAAAACCCCAATCTCAACATCCAAAATCCCTCGTTTAACCCCAAACTTCAGCCACGGTTTCAAATTCCCATCCTTGACCCCAGAACCCCAACCTGAATCCCCAAAACCCCAACCTTGACCCCCAAAACCCCAACCTTGACCCCCAAAACCCCAAACCCTGACCCCAAACCCCCAATTTCCACCTCCAGCGCCTCAACCATGACCACAAACCCCCAACCCCGACCCCCAAACCACGACCCCCCCCAAAACCCCCAGCCCCAAATTTCGACCCCCCAAAATCTCGACCCCCATCCTTTGGGGATCCCACCCAACTCCATCCCCCCTTTTTTTGGGGTGATTTTTTTTCAGGATATGAAATACACACGTTAATAAATATAATTTCCATGGAAATGAGGATTTTCCAGCTCCGGCCACGCTCCCAAAGCCGGATCCCAAAATCCCAAACCCCCCCACCCCGAGATGTCCTCTCCAAGGAGAAACCCCCCCCTCAAAAAAGGACCATGGGGGGACCTCTCCTCTCTCACAGAGGATCCCAATTCCGGCTTTTTTCCCCCCAAAAAATGAGGGTTCCGAGGGCTTCCGAGGGTCTTGGGGGGGCTCCTTGGTCACCAGGCATTGGGGAAGGGTCACAGGGCTGCTGCACCTTCTGCCAGCACCTGGAAAATGGGGAGGGGGCTGAGGGTTAGGATTTGGGGTCAAAATCGGGGAGTTTGGGTCAAAATCGGGTTTGCGGTTTAGGGGGGGGGTCACGCTTGGGGTTTTGGGGGTCGATGTTGGGGCTGTGAGGTCGAGGTTGGGGGTCTGAAGGTCACAGTTGGGGTTTTGAAGCTTCAAAATTTGGGATTTGGGTTGGAATTTGGGTTTTGGGGCTCGCAGTTGGGAAGTTGAGGTCAAGGTTGGACGTTTTGGGGTCAGAATTATGGATTTATGGATGATGGGGGTCGAGATAGGAGCTTTGGGGTTGAGTTGGAGTTTGGGGTTCACGGTTGGGAAGTTGGCGTCAGGGTTGGAGGTTTTGGGGGGTCGAGATAAGAGTTTTGGGGTAAAGTTTGGGGTTTTGAGGTCACGTTTTGGGTTGTGAGGTCACACTTGGGGGCTTGGACATTTTGAGGTCATTGGTTGGGGTTTTGGGGCATCACAGTTTGGGTTTTGGGGCATCACAGTTTGGGTTTTGGGGTCAAAACTGGCGTTCCTGGTCAATTCCCAGGCCTCCAGTTCGGAGATCCAAATCGGGGTGGTGAGGTCACGGTTGGAATCTTGGGTACTTCGAGGTCATTGGCCGCGGTTTTGGAGGTCACAATTTGGGTTTTGGGGTCAAAAATTGGCGCTCCCGGTCAATTCCCAGGCCTTCAGTTTGGGTTCTGCGGCCAAACTTTTGCGTCAAAGTTTTGGGGTCAAAGTTTTGGGGTCAAAGTTTTGGGGTCACGGTTTTGGGGTTGAAATTTTGGGGTCAAAGTTTTGGGGTCACGGTTTTGGGGCCAAACTTTTGGGTTCTGGTGGGACCTTGGCCTTCAGCCATTGGCGATGCTGAGCTCAAGAGCTCAAATTTGGGGCCAAACGCTGCCATTCAACTTCTTCGCCCCCTTCTTCTCCCATTTGGGCTTGGGCATTTCGAGGCCATTGCCGGCGTTTTGGGGGTCGGAACGGGATTCCAGGTGCAACTTTAGACCGAAGACCACCCCCAAAACGACGTCATCCCCCTCCCCATCACCCACCGGCGCCGGGGCTTCGGCCACCTCCGAGCTGGGCTTGTAGGTGTTGTATCCGTAGGGACCTGGGAGGAGGAAGATGATGAGGATGATGGTGACCCCGCCGTGAGGGTTTTGGGGCATTTTCTCCCTCTCCACGGATGGTTTCACCGCCCACCTTTGCCGGCGCCTCTGCCGTTGACGTGGTAGATCCCGGTGACGTGGCTGCCGCGGCCCCCGTCCGGCCAGGTGTCCTCACTGTGGAGCCGGGCAAGGTTCAGGGGGCTGGGGGTGACGCTGGTGGAGGTGGCGGCGACCCCCAAATCTTGGTGTCCGACCACTCCCTGTGACCCCTCCCCACCCTCACCTGGCTCCAGGTGATTTCTTCCTCCCTCGGGCCAAGCGGACGGTGAGGACGATGCAGAGGACGAGGAGGATGAGGATGGTCAGGCCCAGCCCCAGCCCCACGCCCAGGCCCAGCCCCAGTTTGCTGATGTGGGTCTGGCAGCGGTCGCCGGCCGAGAGGTACCAGGGCAGGTCCGGGCAGCTGCAGGTGACAGGGGACAGGTGAGACAGGTGACAGGGGACAGGTGAGACAGGTGAGAGGTGAGAGGGGACAGGGGACAGGGGACAGGTGAGACAGGTGACAGGGGACAGGTGAGACAGGTGAGACAGGTGACAGGGGACAGGTGAGACAGGGGACAGGTGACAGGGGACAGGGGACAGGTGAGACAGGTGACAGGTGACAGGTGAGACAGGGGACAGGTGAGACAGGGGACAGGGGACAGGGGACAGGTGAGACAGGTGACAGGGGACAGGTGAGACAGGTGAGACAGGTGAGACAGGTGACAGGGGACAGGTGAGACAGGTGACAGGGGACAGGGGACAGGTGACAGGTGAGACAGGTGACAGGTGAGACAGGTGAGACAGGGGACAGGGGACAGGTGAGACAGGTGACAGGGGACAGGTGACAGGTGACAGGGGACAGGTGACAGGTGAGACAGGTGACAGGGGACAGGTGAGACAGGGGACAGGTGACAGGTGAGACAAGTGACAGGTGACAGGGGACAGGTGACAGGACACAGGGAGGCTCCTCAGCCCCTCCCAGGGTTGGGGGATCCCCCCAGGAACCCCCCGGAATCACAGGAGACTTCCCTTGGAGATCCTCCACCATCACCATGGGTGGGCATTGGGGTTTGAGGTGGTCAAGGAGTTTGGGGGGGTCAAGGGTTGAGTTTGGGGGGTCAAGGGTTGAGTTTGGGGGTCAAAGTTGGGTTTGGTGGTCATTGGTTGGAGTTACGGGTCAAGGATTGAGTTTGGGGGTCGAGGGTTGAGTTTGGGGGTCAAAGTTGGGTTTGGAGGTTCACGGTTGGGTTTGAAGGGCAGGACTTGACAGGAGCCAAGGGTTGGGCCATTGGGATCAAGGTTTTGGGGTCAAAATTTTGGGGTCAAGGTTTTGGGGTCAAAGTTTTGGGGCCAAACTTTTGGGGTCGAGGTTTTGGGGCCAAACTTTTGAGTCGAAGTTTTGGGGTCAAGGTTTGGGGTCAAAGTTTTGGGGTCGAGGTTTTGGGGTCAAAGTTCTGAGGTCAGGGTTTTGGGGTTGAAATTTTGGGGTTAAGGTTTTGGGGTCAAAGTTTTGGGGTCAGGGTTTTGGGGTCACGGTTTTGGGGTTGAAATTCTGGGGTCAAGGTTTTGGGGTCAAAGTTTTGGGGCCGAGGTTTTGGGGCCGAACTTTTGGGTTCTGGTGGGACCTTGGCCTTCAGCCATTGGCAACGCTGAGCTCAAGAGCTCAAATTTGGGGCCAAACGCTGCCATTCAACTTCTTCGCCCCTTCTTCTCCCATTTGAGCCCCGGCTTCAAGCCCCGCCTCAAGGTGTGAGCAGTGGGCGTGTCTGGGGGTGGGTGGGCGTGGCCGGGGTGTGTGGGCGTGGCCAACTCACAAGCACTGGGGCCCGTCGCGGGTGAGGCGGCAGAGCCCGCGGTGGCAGTCGAAGGCGCCGGGGACGTTGAGGGTGCAGTTGGTGACGCAGAGGAGCCCGTGGGCCGTGCGGTGCGGGAAGTAGAACCGGCTGAAATTGGCCGGCGCGTGCCTCCGGCAGAGCTCTGGAGAAGCCAAAGCCTGGTCAGGAACCGCCCCCTGTCCACATCCCGCCCCTGCCACCACCAAGGGTCCGCACCAAGGGATGCCCCCCAAAGGACACCCGGGACCACCCCACGGGTCCATCCTAAGGGTCCATCCCAGTGTCCACCCCAAGTGTCCATCCCAGTGTCCACCCCAAGTGTCCACCCCAAGTGTCCATCCCAAGTGTCCATCCCAGTGTCCACCCCAAGGGTCCATCCCAGTGTCCATCCCAGTGTCCATCCTAGTGTCCACCCCAAGTGTCCACCCCAAGTGTCCATCCCAGTGTCCATCCCAGTGTCCATCCCAGTGCCCACCCCAAGTTTCCACCCCAAGGGTCCACCCCAAATGTCCATCCCAGGTGTCCATCCCAGTGTCCATCCCAAGTGTCCATCCCAAGTGTCCATCCCAGTGTCCATCCCAGTGTCCACCCCAAGGGTCCACCCCAAGGGTCCATCCCAGTGTCCATCCCAGTGTCCACCCCAAGTGTCCACCCCAAGTGTCCATCCCAGTGTCTATCCCAGTGCCTACCCCAAGTTTCCACCCCAAGTTTCCACCCCAAATGTCCACCCCAAATGTCCATCCCAAGTGTCCACCCCAAGTGTCCATCCCAAATGTCCATCCCAGTGTCCACCCCAAGTTTCCACCCCAAGTTTCCACCCCAAATGTCCATCCCAAGTGTCCATCCCAGTGTCCACCCCAAGTGTCCACCCCAGTGTCCATCCCAGTGTCCATCCCAGTGTCCATCCCAGTGTCCATCCCAAGTGTCCATCCCAAGAGTCCATCTCAGTGTCCACCCCAAATGTCTGTCCCAGTGTCCATCCCAAGGGTCCATCTCAGTGTCCATCCCAAATGTCTGTCCCAGTGTCCATCCCAGTGTCCATCCCAGTGTCCATCCCAAGTGTCCATCCCAGTGTCCATCCCAGTGTCCATCCCAGTGTCCACCCCAAGTGTCCACCCCAAGGGTCCACCCCAGTGTCCATCCCAAGTGTCCATCCCAGTGTCCATCTCAGTGTCCACCCCAAGGGTCCACCCCAAGTTTCCACCCCAAGTGTCCATCCCAAGTGTCCATCCCAGTGTCCATCCCAGTGTCCACCCCAAGGGTCCACCCCAAGTGTCCACCCCAAGGGTCCATCCCAGTGTCCATCCCAAGTGTCCATCCCAGTGTCCACCCCAAGTGTCCATCTCAAGTGTCCATCCCAGTGTCCATCCCAGTGTCCATCCCAGTGTCCATCCCAGTGTCCACCCCAAATGTCCATCCCAAGTGTCCATCCCAGTGTCCATCCCAGTGTCCACCCCAAATGTCCATCCCAAGTGTCCATCCCAATGTCCATCCCAAGTTTCCATCCCAGTGTCCACCCCAAGGGTCCATCCCAGTGTCCACCCCAAGGGTCCATCCCAGTGTCCATCCCAGTGTCCATCCCAGTGTCCACCCCAAGTGCTCACCCCAAGTGTCCCCAGCTGTCCCCAAGCCTCACCGGTGTCGTTGAGCGCCGGCGTGGTGGCTCTGATGGCTCTGGCGGAGGTGGCGGTGAAGCAGAGCCCGTCTGGGAGAGGGGGAGGGCACGGGGTGGTCACTGAGGGTCCCCGGAGGTGGTGGGGACAGGCCCGGGGCAGGTGGGGGTCACCTACCGGCCGAGGTGCTGCAGTTGTGGGGCTGGGACGCGGCGTTGGTCACCGCCAGCAGCTCCAGGGCTCGGCGCTCCAGGCTGGCGTTGGCGGGCAGGGGTCGCAGCCGGACGCGGTAATTGACCACCACGCTGCCGCGGCTGGGGGCGACACGGTTGGGCACGGGGGGCACGGAGGTCCTCAGCTAGCAAATCCCGTCCCATCCCACCCCGTGGATCCCATCCCGTCCCGTCCCATCCCATGGATTCCATCCCATCGCATCCCAGATGTTCCTCACCCATCACAGAGGTTTTTCTCCATCCCATCCCATCCCATCCCATCCCATCCCATCCCATCCCACGGATTCCATCCCATCCCAGATGTTCCTCACCCATCACAGAGGTTTTTCTCCATCCCATCCCATCCCATCCCATCCCATCCCATCCCATCCCATCCCATCCCATCCCATCCCACGGATTCCATCCCATCCCAGATGTTCCTCACCCATCACAGAGGGTTTTTCTCCATCCCATCCCATCCCAGATGTTCCTCATCCATTCCAGAGGTTTTTCTCCATCCCATCCCATCCCGTCCCAGATGTTCTTCACCCATCCCAGAGGGTTTTTCTCCATCTCATCCCATCCCAGAAGTTCCTCACCCATCCCAGAGCTTTTTCTCCATCCCATCCCACCCCACCCCATGGATTCCATCCCATGGTTCCCATCCCATCCCAGATGTTCTTCACCCATCCCAGAGGGTTTTTCTCCATCCCATTCCATCCCAGAGGTTCCTCACCCATTCCAGAGGTTTTTCTCCATCCCATCCCACCCCACGGATCCCATCCCATGGATCCCATCCCATTCCAGATGTTCTTCACCCATCACAGAGGGTTTTTCTCCATCCCATTGATCCCATTCCATCCCAGAGGTTCCTCACCCATTCCAGAGGTTCTTCTCCATCTCATCCCATCCCACCCCACCCCATGGATCCCATCCCACCCCATGGATCCCATCCCACCCCATGGATTCCATCCCATCCCAGATGTTCCTCACCCATCCCTGAGGTTCTTCTCCACCCCATCCCACCCCAATCCCACCCCTGGTCCCTCGCCCACCTCAGGCTCAGGACGTCGATCCCGCGGTAGCCGGGGACGTTCCGGTAGATCCCGTCCATCTGGGGACAGAGGGACACCGGTCACCTGGGGGGGGGTCTCGGGTGGTCCCTTGGGGTGGAACCTTGGGGTCCTTCGGGATGGTCCCTCAGGATGGCCCTGGAGGCCACTTGGGATGGTCCCAAGGGTCCTTTGAGGTCCTGGGGTCTTTTGGGATGGTCCTGGGGATCCCTTGGGGTGGTCCTGAGGGTCCCTTGGGATGGGCACTTGGATGGACCCTTGGGTGGACATTTGGGATGGTTCTTTAGGGGGTTCCTTGGGGTGGACACTTTGGGATGGACCCTTGGGGTGATCCTGGGGATCCCTTGGTGGACCCTTGGGGTGGACACTCAAGGTGGACACTTGGGATGGTCCCAGGTGTCCTTGGTGGATTCCTTGGGGTGGCCCCTTGGGGTGGACACTTGGGGTGGACACTCAGGATGGACCCTTGAGGTGGTTCCAGGTGTCCTTGGTGGGTTCCTTGGGGTGGACACTTGGGGTGGCCCCTTGGGGTGGACACTCAGGGTGGACACTTGGGATGGACACTTGGGGTGGAACCTTGGGATGGACCCTTGGGGTGGACACTCAGGATGGACCCTTGAGGTGGTTCCAGGTGTCCTTGGTGGGTTCCTTGGGATGGACACTTGGGGTGGCCCCTTGGGGTGGACACTTGGGATGGACAGTTGGGGTGACCCGGGGGATCCCTTGATGGACACTTGGGATGGACACTTGGGGTGGACACTCAAGTGTCCTTGGTGGATCCCTTGGCATGGACACTTGGGGTGGACACTTGGGGTGGACACTTGGGGTGATCCCAGGGCTCCCTTGGTGGATCCCTTGGGGTGGACTCTTGGGATGGACACTCGGGATGGACACTCAGGATGGTTCCTTGGGGTGATCCCGGTGGTCCCTCGAGGAGCTCCCACCCACGGGGGCCTCACCGTCCGGCTGAACTCCTCGGCGAATCGCCGGTGCCCGGGGGCCGAGGCGTCCCCCATGTCCTCCGAGAAGTCGCGGTTGGTGACACGCGCCACCATGGCCACAAAGGGACCCAGCTCTGCGGGGACAGAGGTGTCCGTGACACGGGTGGGGACACCTCGGAGGGGACAGGGGGGTGACAGGTGGGCGTGTCCCACCCCTTACCTGCCGTCAGGTTGATGGTGCTGGCTCCGAACTCGCAGCGGGGGCCGTCCATGTTTGGGGGGCACAGGCAGGCCGTGCCCACCCAGAGCCCCCCGTTCAGGCAGGGGTCTGGGGAGGGGGACACGAGGGTTTGGGGGACACCAAGGAGGTCACCGGGACCCCCCCAGTTCCTCCCGTTCCTCCCCAGTTACACCCAGTTGGCCCCACCATCGCCACACCCCCAGTTTTGGGGTGAAAACCAGAAAAAAACTCCAATTCCTGGTGCCACCAGCACAGCCAAATTTGGGGTGTCCTCCTGGGTGGGGGGCGACACCCCCAAAATCCCCATGGATTTGGGGAGGGGTCTTCCCACCCCAGGCAGAGCCACCATCCCAGTCCCACCATCATCGCCCCTCCAATTTTGAGGTGAAAACCACAAAGACCACCCCCAATTTTGGGGTGAAAACCACAAAAACCCCAATTCTTGGTGCCACCACCGCTCCTGCTGTGGTGGTGGGGGGAAGCACCCCCAAAATCCCCATGGATTTGGGGAGGGGGTCTCCCCACCCCATCCAAAGCCACCAACCCAGTTCCATGGGACCACCATCCCAGTTCCACCAAGTTGTCTCCACCACCACCACCCCCCCAGTTTTGGGGTGAAAACCAGAAAAAAAACCCCAATTCTTGGTGCCACCACCACGCCCAACCTTGGGGTGTCCTCCTGGGTGGGGGGCAAGACCCCCAAAATCTCCTGGGGTGGGGAGGAAGAGGATTTGGGGGAGGGTCTTCCCACCCAAGGCAGAGCCACCATCCCAACTCCGCCAACCACCACAACCCTCGATTTTTGGGCAAAACCACGAAAAACCCCAATCCTTGCCGCCGCCCCCACACCCACCCTTGAAGTCCCCTCCTGGGCGGGGGCGTCCCCCTCCCCAAAATCCCCACGGATTCGAGGAGGGGCCCTCCCCACCCCAAACCCAAACCCACCAACCTCTGGTGGTGGGCACCGTGGTGGTCGTGGTCCTCCTGGTTCTTCTCGGCGTCACCCTCGCCCTGGCCGTGGTGGCCGCGCTGGGTCTGGGGTCTTGGCAGCGAGGCCCGGTGTAGCCGGGCGGGCAGAAGCACTCGGTGCCCACGGCGGTGCCGCCGTGGCGGCAGGCGGTGGCCGGCTCGGGGGCGGCGCAGCGAGGTCCGGTCCGGCCGGGCGGGCAGACGCAGCGGTCGCCCACGGCCGTGCTGCCGCCGGCGCAGCGGTCAGCGGGGTCGGGGGTCTCGCAGCCGCGGCCGGAGTAGCCGGGGGGACACAGGCAGTGGGTGCGGTTGGCGACGCCGCCGTTGTGGCACACGACTGCAGGGGGACGGGGACGTGGTGAGGGGGCGTTGTGGGCCGGGGGGCTGTTCTTCATCCTTTGTTCACGGTGGAGGAGATTCCCCAGGACAGAGACACCCCCAACCCCGGGAGATCCATGGGAAGGAGACCCCAACCCAGAAGATCCATGGGAAGGAGACCCCAACCCTGGGAGATCCATGGGAAGGAGACCCCAACCCTGGGAGATCCATGGGAAGGAGACCCCAACCCTGGGAGATCCATGGGAAGGAGACCCCAACCCAGAAGATCCATGGGAAGGAGACCCCAACCCCGGGAGATCCATGGGAAGGAGACCCCAACCCAGAAGATCCATGGGAAGGAGACCCCAACCCCAGGAGATCCATGGGAAGGAGACCCCAACCCCAGGAGATCCATGGGAAGGAGACCCCAACCCAGGAGATCCATGGGAAGGAGACCCCAACCCCGGGAGATCCATGGGAAGGAGACCCCAACCCCAGGAGATCCATGGGAAGGAGACCCCAACCCCAGGAGCTCCATGGGAAGGAGACCCCAACCCCGGGAGATCCATGGGAAGGAGACCCCAACCCCAGGAGATCCATGGGAAGGAGACCCCAACCCCGGGAGATCCATGGGAAGAAGATCCCACCCCAGGAGACCCCAGGAGACCCCAGAACCTCCACCCTCCTCTTCCTCCCCACCCCAGGAGACACCTGAGAAAGAGACCCCAACCCCAGGAGCTCCATGGGAAGGAGACCCCAACTCAGAATATCCATGGGACAGAGACCCCCACCCCAGGAGACCCCAGGAGACCCCAGAACCTCCATCTTCCTCTTCCTCCCCATCCCAGGAGCTCCATGGGAAGGAGACCCCAACCCCAGAAGATCCATGGGACAGAGACCCCCACTCCAGGAGACCCCAGAACCTCCACCCTCCTCTTCCTCCCCACCCCAGGAGACCCCTGAGAAAGAGACCCCAACCCCAGGAGCTCCATGGGAAGGAGACCCCAACCCCAGGAGACCCCTGAGAAGGAGACCCCAACCCCAGGAGATCCATGGGAAGGAGACCCCAACCCCAGGAGATCCATGGGAAGGAGACCCCAACCCCAGGAGATCCCTGAGAAAGAGACCCCAACCCCAGGAGATCCATGGGAAGGAGACCCCAACCCCGGGAGATCCCTGAGAAAGAGACCCCAACCCTGGGAGATCCATGGGAAGGAGACCCCAACCCCAGGAGATCCATGGGAAGGAGACCCCTACCCCGGGAGATCCATGGGACAGGGACCTCCCCCCCAGGAGACCCCAGAACCTCCACCCTCCTCTTCCTCCCCACCTCAGGAGACCCCTGAGAAAGAGACCCCAACCCAGGAGATCCATGGGAAGGAGACCCCAACCCCAGGAGTTCCATGGGAAGGAGACCCCAACCCCAGGAGTTCCATGGGAAGGAGACCCAACCCCAGGAGATCCATGGGACAGAGACCCCCACCCCAGGAGACCCCAGAACCTCCACCCTCCTCTTCCTCCCCACCCCAGGAGACCCCTGAGAAAGAGACCCAAACCTCAGGAGTTCCATGGGAAGAAGATCCCACCCCAGAAGATCCATGGGAAGGAGACCCCAACCCCAGGAGACCCCAGGAGACCCCAGAACCTCCATCTTCCTCTTCCTCCCCATCCCAGGAGCTCCATGGGTAGAAGACCCCAACCCAGGGGACCCCAGAACCTCCACCCTCCTCTTCCTCCCCACCTCAGGAGACCCTTGAGAAGGAGACCCCACCCTTGCCATGGCCCCCAGAGAGGAGACCCCTCCCCACCCCGGTGACCCCTCCCCAGCTCACGCACTGGCCGGGGGGCTGGCGCCGTGGGGCAGGTAGAGGCAGATGGTGGCCACGGTGGCCACGGTGGGGACCGTGGAGCTGGTGAGGAAGTCCCCGGTGGTCCCGGCAGAGACGTGGGACAGCGCCCCGGTGGCCTCGGTGGCGTTGGGCGGGGTGGTGGCCCTGGTGTCACTTTTTGGGGTGGTGACCCCGGTGTCACTTTTTGGGGTGGTGGCCCCGGTGTTGTTCTCCATGCTCCTGCTGTGTCCTCCCGTGATGATCGCTGGCATGGCCGTGGTGTCACCTTCCAGGCCGGTGGCCGTGGTGTCACTCTCCGTGACGGTGGCCCTGGTGTTGTTCTCCATGGTCCTCCTGTGGCTCTCCACGGTGGTCACACTGGTGTCGCTTTTCAAGGTGGTGGCCCTGGTGTTGTTCCTCATGGCCCTGGTGCTGTTCCTCATGGCCCTGGTGGTGTTCCTTGCCCTGGTGGTGTTCCTTGCCCTGGTGGTGTTCCTTGCCCTGGTGGTGGCCCTGCTGTGGCTTCCCAGGTGTCCTGGTGGCACCGTCACGGTGTCACTTTCCACGGTGGTGGCCCTGGTGCTGCTTAACGTGGTGGCCACTGGTGTGGCCTCGGTGTCACCCTCCATGGGGGTGGCCTCGGTGTCACCCTCCACAGGGGTGGCCTCGGTGTCACCTTCCATGGCCGTGGTCTCACCATCCACGGCCGTGGTCTCATCCTCCATGGCCGTGGTGTCACCTTCCACAGCTGTAGTGTCACCCTCCATGGTGGTGGCCCTGGCGTGGCTCCTCACGTGTGAGGCTGTGACATTTCTCGCTGGCAGCATCGGCGTGGTGGCCATGGGGACACTTCCCCTGACCCTGGTGGCCCTCGCTGTGGTGGTCACCACGTCATCGTCAGTGCCACCATTGACCACTGTGTCCTCTTCCGTGATGGTCACCACGCCAGGGTCCGTGCTGGCCACCCCATGACTGACTGTGGTGGGGCTGACCACTCTGGTGGTCACCACGTCATGGTCCGTGCCACCATTGACCACTGTGTCCCTCTCAGTGATGGTCACCACGCCAGGGTCCGTGCTGGTCACCCCATGACTGACCGTGGTGGGGCTGACCACTCTGGTGGTCACCACGTCATGTTCTGTGCCACCACTGACCACTGTGTCCCTCTCAGTGATGGTCACCACGCCAGGGTCCGTGCTGGCCACCCCATGACTGACCGTGGTGGGGCTGACCACTCTGGTGGTCACCACATCATGTTCTGTGCCACCATTGACCACTGTGTCCCTCTCAGTGATGGTCACCACGCCAGGGTCTGTGCTGGCCACTCCATGACTGACCGTGGTGGGGCTGACCACTCTGGTGGTGACCACATCATGGTCAGTGCCACCATTGACCACTGTGTCCTCTTCTGTGATGGTCACCATGCCAGGGTCCGTGCTGGCCACCCCATGACTGACCGTGGTGACCATCACATCATGTTCTGTGCCACCGTTGACCGCTGTGTCCTCTTCTGTGATGGTCACCACGCCATGGTCCGTGCTGGCCACCCCACGACTGACCGTGCTGGCACTGACCACACCGGTGACAGTGACATTCCTTCCCACGGTGCCACCATGAGCGGTGACCACGGTGGTGCCATTGCCCTCCACAGGCCTGGCCGTGACATTCCTGGCTCTCCTCACCGATGGCCCATCCGTGGTGCCACCTCCGGCCGTGGTGGCCGTCACCGTGCCGTTCGTCCCCGCCGTGTCACCGACGTACAGCGCCCTCCCCGCCGCCGTGGTCGCTCCCGTCCCGACGCACTCGCACCGAGGTCCCCAAGCCGTGGGGGGACACCGGCACGTCCCCTTCTCCTCCAAGGTGCCACCGTTGAGGCACGGCCCCAGCTCCTCCAGCTCCTGGCAGGTGTCCCCACGGAACCCAGGCGGGCACACGCACCTCGTCCCAAAGGCGGTGGCCCCGTTGCGGCAGGCGCTGGCGGGGTCGCGGCGCTGGCACCGCGGTCCCCCGAAACCCGGGGGACAGTAGCAGGCTGTCCCCACAGCGGTGCCACCGTTGCGGCAGGAGCTGGCGGGGTCGGGGGTCTCGCAGAGGTGGCCGGAGTGGCCGGGGGGACAAACGCAGGTGTCCCCAACCGCGGTGCCACCGTTGGCGCAGGGGGCTGCAAGGGACGGGAGGGTGTGGGGTGGGAATGGGGACGTCACCAATTGGGGAGGGGGCTGGGGGGTTGTGTCCAAACTGGGGAGGGGGCTGGGGTTGTCCTCAAACTAGAAAAGGGAACTGGGAATCTGTCCCCAAACTGGAGATTGGACACAAAAGTCTGTCCCCAAACTGGAAAAGGGAGCTGGGAGTCTGTCCCCAAACTGGGAAAGGGACACAAAGTTCTGTCTCCAAACTGGAAAAAAGAACTGGGAGTCTGTCCTCAAACTGGAGAAGGGACACAAAGTTCTGTCCTCAAACTGGAAAAAAAAACTGGGAGTCTGTCCTCAAACTGGGAAAGGGACTCGAGGGTTTGTCCCCAAATTGGAAAAGGGACACAAAAGTCTGTCCCCAAACTGGAGAAGGGAACTGGGAATCTGTCCCCAAACTGGAAAAAAGAACTGGGTGTCTGTCCCCAAACTGGAGATTGGACACAGGGATTTGTCCCCAAACTGGGAAAGGGATCTGGCGGTCTGTCCCTAAACTGGGGATGGGAACTGGGAGTCTGTCCCTAAACTGGGAAAGGGACACAAAGTTCTGTCCCCAAACTGGAAGAGGGAACTGGGAATCTGTCCCCAAACTGGAAAAAAGAACTGGGAGTCTGTTCTCAAACTGGGAAAGGGACACAACGTTCTGTCCCCAAACTGGAAAAAGGAACTGGGAGTCTGTCCCCAAACTGGAGAAGGGACCCAAGGGTTTGTCCCCAAACTGGAGAAGGGAACTGGGGTCCATCCCCTCCTGCCCCACCTGCTCCCATGGATCAACATCCCCCAACCCAGCGCCCTCGGGAGGGGACCCTCAAGCCTGGGAGGGGACATTGGGGTATGACCCCCCCCCTCAAAATCTGCTCCTTCAGGACCAGAACCCCCCCACCCCAAGATGGGAACAGGGGAGGGGACACAAGGGTTGTGGTGGCCCCCAAAAATGTGCTGCAAGCTCATCACCGGGAATCCCCAAAAAGAGCCGAAAACCCCCCAAAAAAAGAGCCAAAACCCCCCAAAAATTCCCAAAAAAAGAGAGAATTCTGGAGGTGCCCCCGTCTCACCTGACAGAGCCATCGAGGGGATGAAGAGGAGGAGGAGGAGGAAGATGAGGTTGGAGACGCTGCCACCCAGCTCCATCCTCGGCCGATCCTGGAGCAGCGACTGAGCCGGGTCCGGCGGCCGCCGGGGACTTTGTGGCCCAAACCCGTCCCGGTCACCAACCGCAAGGTTGGGCAGCGCCGGTAAATAATTCCCTGAGTCACCAAATTTTATCAAACCCCTGGAACCCGGAAAATGTAAAAAAAAAAAAGAAGAAAATAATTAAATAATTAATTAATTAAAAAAAAAAAAAAAAAGGGGCGTGAAAAGAGTCGGGACATTCCCCAAGGAATTCCAAGCGGCCGGGTCACTCCGGCCCGGCCCTGGCGCCGGGGTTGCTGATAAGATAAGGGAGGGGGGAGCCAGGGGGTGTGGTCACCGCCTTCGGGGCGGGGCCGGCGTCCCGAAAATCCTGGAGATGCTGGAGCCGGGACCGGGGATGGGGGGGGAGCTTGGGTTGGGTTGGGTTGAGATCCGTTGAGTTGGGTTGGGTTAGGTTGGATTAGGTTGGGTTTAGTTGGGTTACATTGACTTGGGTTGGGTTGGGTTGGGTTACGTTGATCAGGGTTGAGTTGGGTTGGGTTGGGTTTAGTTGGGTTGGGTTGGGTTACGTTGACTTGGGTTGGGTTACGTTGATCTGGGTTGAGTTGCGTTGAGTTTGGTTTAGTTGGGTTGGGTTGGGTTGAGTTGGGTTGGGTTGGGTTGAGTCATCCCCTCCCAGTGAGGGCAGGGGGTTTTGGGGTGAGGAGGGGATTTTGGGGTGTCCCCAAGGGGTTTCGGGGTGTCCCCAAGGGGTCCCTGGTGGGATTTGGGGTGTTTGGGGGGGGTTTGTTGGGTGGCCTCACCTTCCTGGATGTCCCCAGTGTGTCCCAGTTCTGTCCAGTTTGTTCTGGGTGGTACCTGCTCATTGGGGTGTCCCAGTCTGTCCCAGTCTGTCCCAGTATGTCCCAATTTGCTCTGGGTGCCACCTCCTCCCAGTATCTCCCAGTAAATCCCAGTATGCCCCAGTATGTCCCAATTCACTCTGGGTGGTACCTGCTCCCAGTAAATCCCAGTAAATCCCAGTGATCCCAGTTTGTTCTGGGTGCCACCAGCTCCCAGTGCCTCCCAGTAAGTCCCAGTCTGCCCCAGTATGTCCCAATTTGCTCGGGGTGTCACCGGCTCCCAGTAAATCCCAGTAAGTCCCAGTATGTCCCAGTATGTCCCAGTATGCCCCAGTCTGTCCCAGTACGTCCCAGTTTGTTCTGGGTGCCACCTCCTCCCAGTCCCTCCCAGTCCCTCCCAGTCCCTCCCAGTCCCGTGCCCCCCCCCGCCAACCCCAAAACCGAGGGAATTCACACAAATTAAACCAAGCAATCAATCGTTTATTATCAACACATTGATTAATTAATATAAATAAATACGGGGGGGGGAGGGGCAGGAAAAGGGGGCGGGGCTCCTCCCCCTGCCCCTCCCCCTCAGGGTTTTTTGGGGGGGTTTCCACCCCCCTGGGGACCCTCCAGGCTCTGCCCGGGGGGGGTGGGGCTTCATCACCCCAAATAAATAAATATTGAGGGGTTCCCTCCCCCAAACCCCACAGAAATCCCAAAAAAAAAACCCCAAAAAACCCCAAAATCCCCCAAAAAAACCCCAACCCCAAGGGTCTCACCCAGCTCCTGACGTGTCCCGCGCGCCGGAGCAAACTGGGAGATACTGGGAGATACTGGGAGCTACTGGGAGATACTGGGAGCTGGTCCCGATTCTCACGTGGGTTTGGGGGTCTCCCTTGGGGTTTGGGGGTCTCCTGGTCCATGTTGGGGTCTCCTGGTTGGAGTCAATGTCCCCTCATTGGGGTTGGGGTCTCCTCATTTGGGTTGGGGTCTCCTGGTCCATGTTGGGGTCTCCTGGTTGGGGTTGGGGTCTCCTGGTCCATGTTGGGGTCTCCTGGTTGGGGTTGGGGTCTCCTGGTCCATGTTGGGGTCTCCTGGTTGGGGTCGATGTCCCCTCATTGGGGTCAATGTCCCCTCATTGGGGTCGGGGTCTTCTGGTCCACGTTGGGGTCTCCTGGTCTAGGCCGAGATCCTCTCACTTGGGTTGGGGTCTCCTCGCCCATATTGGGGTCCCCTCACTTGGGCTGGGGTCTCCTGGTCCATGTTGGGGTCTCCTGGTTGGGGTTGGGGTCTCCTGGTCCATGTTGGGGTCCCCTCATTGGGGTCAATGCCCCCTCATTGGGGTCGGGGTCTTCTGGTCCATGTTGGGGTCTCCTGGTCTAGGCCAAGATCCTCTCACTTGGGTTGGGGTCTCCTCGTCCATATTGGGGTCCCCTCACTTGGGTTGGGGTCTCCTGGTTGGAGTCAATGTCCCCTCATTGGGGTTGATGTCCCCTTATTGGGGCTGGGGTCTTCTGATCCATGTTGGGGTCTCCTGGTCCATGTTGGGGTCCCCTCATTGGGTTTGGGGTCCCCTCTTTGGTGTCGATGTCCCCTGGTCCAGGTCGATGTCCCCTCATTGGGGTCAGGGTCTCCTCTTTGGGATCGATGTCCCCTCATTGGGGTCGATGTCCCCATATTGGGGCTGGGGTCTCCTGGTCCATGTTGGGGGTCTCCTGGTCCATGTTGATGTCCACTCTTTGGGGTCGATGTCCCCTCACTGGGTTTGGGGTCCCCTCTTTGGGGTCGGGGTCTCCTGGTCCAGGTTGATGTCCCTTCATTGGGGTCGATGTCCCCTCATTGGGGTCGATGTCCCCTCTTTGGGGTCGGGGTCCCCTCTCTGGGGTCGATGTCCCCTCACTGGGTTTGGGGTCCCCTCACGGGGTTTGGGGTCCCCTCTTTGGGGTCGGGGTCTCCTCGTGACGCTCCAGGAGGTCCCACGGGGGGGTCACAGGTCAGGGGTGACCCTCGGCCGCGGGGTCCTCAGCTGGGGAGAGGGGACAGAGTGAGAGGGGGCTTGGGGTCCCTTTAGGGTCCTGGAAGGGGATTTAGGGTCTGTTTTAGGGTCCTGGCAGGGGATTTAGGTTCCTTTACGCTCCTGGAAGGGATTTAGGGTCTCTTTAGGGTCCTGGCAGGGGATTTAGGTTCCTTTAGGGTCCTGGCAGGGGATTTAGGGTCCTTTTAGGGTTCTGGAAGGGGATTTAGGTTTCTTTAGGGTCCTGGAAGGGATTTAGGGTCTGTTTTAGGGTCCTGGCAGGGGATTTAGGTTCCTTTACGCTCCTGGAAGGGATTTAGGGTATTTTTAGGGTCCTGGAAGGGATTTAGGGTCTCTTTAGGGTCCTGGAAAAGGGGATTTAGGTTTCTTTAGGGTCCTGGAAGGGATTTAGGGTCTGTTTTAGGGTCCTGGAAGGGATTTAGGTCCCTTTAGGGTCCTGGCAGGGGATTTAGGTTCCTTTATGCTCCTGGAAGGGATTTAGGGTATTTTTAGGGTCCTGGAAGGGATTTAGGGTCTCTTTAGGGTCCTGGAAGGGGATTTAGGTTCCTTTAGGGTCCTGGCAGGGGATTTAGGGTCCTTTTAGGGTCCTGGAAGGGGATTTCGGTTTCTTTAGGGTCCTGGAAGGGATTTAGGGTATTTTTAGGGTCCTGGAAGGGATTTAGGGTCTGTTTTAGGCTCTTGGAAGGGATTTAGGGTCCTGGAAGGGATTTAGGGTCCTTTTAGGGCCCTGGAAGGGATTTAGGGTCTGTTTTAGGCTCCTGGAAGGGATTTAGGGTCCTTTTAGGGTCCTGGCAGGGGATTTAGGGTCCCTTTAGGGTCCTGGCAGGGGATTTAGGGTCCTTTTAGGGTCCTGGCAGGGGTGTACGTACCTGCAGGAAGGGATCCACCCTCTCCAAGGACGGCCTGAAGGGGTGGGGACCCCCCAGACCCTCCTGGGGGGGTCCCGGGGGTCTCCTCCAGGTCTCGGGGTCCTCAAATTGGGTCTGGGGGCGGCGGGCGGGGGGGGCGACCCCCGGGTTGGGGATGACGGAACCGCGCGGGGGGGGCCAGGAGAAATCATCGAGCTCGTACCAAGAACCCCCAAAATAGGGGGGGAGGTCGCTGGGGGAGGGGAAAGGGGTGAGAATTGGGAGACCCCGGCCCCAAAATCCCCAAAAACTGGGAGATTCCACCCCCCCAAATCCCCAAACTGGGAGATTCCCCCCCCAAAATCCCCAAACTGGGAGATTCCCCCCCCCCAAAATCCCCAAACTGGGAGATTCCCCCCAAAATCCCCAAACTGGGAGATTCCCCCCAAAATCCCCAAACTGGGAGCCTTCTCCCCAAACTGGGAGCCCCATCCCAAACTGGGAGCCCAAACTGGGAGCCCAAACTGGGAGCCCCATCCCCAAACTGGGAGCCCCATCCCAAACTGGGAACCCAAACTGGGAACCCCCCCCCAAACTGGGAGCCCCATCCCAAACTGGGAGCCCAAACTGGGAGCCCCATCCCAAACTGGGAGCCCAAACTGGGAGCCCAAACCCAAACTGGGAGCCCAAACTGGGAGCCCCATCCCCAAACTGGGAACCCCCTCCCCAAACTGGGAACCCAAACTGGGAGCCCCATCCCCAAACTGGGAGCCCCCTCCCCAAACTGGGAGCCCCATCCCCAAACTGGGAGCCCCGTCCCCAAACTGGGAGCCCCCTCCCCAAACTGGGAGCTCTATCCCAAACTGGGAGCCCAAACTGGGAGGCCCCATCACAAACTGGGAGCTCCCCCCAAACTGGGAGCCCAAACTGGGAGCTCCGTCCCAAACTGGGAGCCCAAACTGGGAGCCCAAACTGGGAGCCCCATCCCAAACTGGGAGCCCAAACTGGGAGCCCCCAGTGCAGCCCCCCCCGTGCCGGTACCTCCGGTAGCGCCGGTGCCGGCGGCAGAGCAGCAGCGCCGCGAGGATGATGCAGGTGAGGAAGAGCAGGGCCACGGCCACGCCCAGCCCGGTGCCCACCTTGCTGACCCGGCCCGAGCACTGGGAGCCCGTGTACCAGAACAGGTCCTGGTCCGGGCAACTGCGGAGGGGACAACCAGGGGGGACATTGGGACCTCATGGTGGACATTGGGACCTCATGGTGGACATTGGGACCCCATGATGGACACTGGGACCTCATGGTGGACGTTGGGACCCCATGGTGGACATTGGGACCTCATGGTGGACACTGGGACCTCCCAATGGGTGTTGGGACCTCATGGTGGACATTGGGACCTCATGGTGGACACTGGGACATTGGGACCCCATGGTGGACGTTGGGACCTCATGGTGGACATTGGGACCTCATGGTGGACGTTGGGACCTCCCAATGGGTGTTGGGACTCCATGGTGGACATTGGGAACCCCCAATGGATGTTGGGACCCCATGGTGGACATTGGGACTCCATGGTGGACATTGGGAACCCCCAATGGGTGTTGGGACCTCATGGTGGACACTGGGACCTCATGGTGGACATTGGGACCCCATGATGGACACTGGGACCTCATGGTGGACACTGGGACCCCATGGTGGACATTGGGACTCCATGGGGGATGTTGGGACCTCCCAATGGGTGTTGGGACTCCATGATGGACACTGGGACCCCATGGTGGACATTGGGACTCCATGGTGGACATTGGGAACCCCCAATGGGTGTTGGGACTCCATGGTGGGTGTTGGGACCCCATGGTGGACGTTGGGACCCCATGGTGGACATTGGGAACCCCCAATGGGTGTTGGGACTCCATGGTGGACATTGGGACTCCATGGTGGATGTTGGGACCTCATGGTGGATGTTGGGACCTCATGGTGGACGTTGGGACTCCATGGTGGACATTGGGAACCCCCAATGGGTGTTGGGACCCCATGGTGGACGTTGGGACCCCATGGTGGATGTTGGGACTCCATGGTGGACACTGGGAACCCCCAATGGGTGTTGGGACCCCATGGTGGACGTTGGGACCCCATGGTGGATGTTGGGACTCCATGGTGGACATTGGGAACCCCCAATGGGTGTTGGGACCTCATGGTGGACATTGGGACCTCATGGTGGACGTTGGGACCTCCCAATGGGTGTTGGGACCCCATGGTGGACATTGGGACCCCCAATGGGTGTTGGGACCTCATGGTGGACATTGGGACCCCATGGTGGATGTTGGGACCTCATGGTGGACATTGGGACCCCTTGGTGGACATTGTGACCCCATGACAGGTTCTAGGACCCTGTGGTGGGTTCTGTGACCCCTTGGTGGGTTCTGAGACCCCTTGGTGGTCACTGTGACCCCGTGGTGGGTTCTGGGACCCCTTGGTGGGTTCTGAGACCCCTTGGTGGTCACTGTGACCCCGTGATGGGTTCTGGGACCCCGTGGTGGGATCTGGGACCCCGTGGTGGCACTCACAAGCACTGCGGTCCCTGGCGGGTGACCTGGCAGCGGCCGTGGTGGCACTCCAGGCTCTGGGGCCGGTTGGGGGTGCAGGAGGTGACGCAGTGCAGGACCCCCGAGGTCACCACCGGCCAGAAGAAGTCACCGTAGCCGGGGGGGGCTCGCTGGTGGCACAGCTCTGGACAGGAGAGGACAACAAGGGGACACTGAGGGGTGGGTGAGGGACGGGAGATGGTGGGTGAGGGACAGGAGATGTTGGGATGGTCAGGAAGGTCCATGAGATGGTCAGGAGGGTCCACAGGGTGGTCAGAGGGTGGTGAGATGGTCAGAAGGGTCCATAGGATGGTCAGGAGGGTCCATGGGGTGGTCAGGGGACAATGAGATGGTCAGGAGGGTCCATGGGGTGGTCAGGAAGGTCCATAGGGTGGTCAGGGGGGTCCATGGGGTGGTCAAGGGGTGGTCAGGTGGCCAGGAAGTTCCATGGGGGTGGTCAGGGGGGTCCATGGGGTGGTCAGGGGGGTCCACGGGGTGGTCAGGAGGGTCCATGGGGTGGTCAGGGGGGTCCATGGGGTGGTCAGGAGGGTCCATGGGGTGGTCAGGAGGGTCCATGGGGTGGCTGGGAAGGTCCATGGGGTGGTCAGGGGGTCCATGGGGTGGTCAGGAGGGTCCATGGGGTGGTCAGGGGGGTCCATGGGGTGGTCAGGGGGGTCCATGGGGTGGTCAGGGGGGTCCATGGGGTGGTCAAGGTCTCCACGCCAGCCTCACCATCCAGGTCCATCACCTCCCTCATGGCGCTGACCACGGGGTTGGGTCTCAGCACCAGGCACAGCACGGCTGCGGTGGGGAGGAGAAGACATCAGAGACCAGCACCCTTGGGCGCCCCAGAGGCCCAGGGCAGGTCCCACCAAGGGGTCCAGGAGGATCTGGGGGGGCTTCTGGAGGTCACCCACAGGTGTTGTGCTGGCACTCGCCCTGGGCGGCCTCCGCCTCCCGCAGCTTCTCCACCAGCCCATCCGTGGTCTCCTGGAACTCCTCGCTGGTGTTGCTGCTCTGGGCCATGGTGAAGAGCACCCGGTGTCCCACCACGATGCTGCCGGACCTTCAGGGAGGGGACACAGGAGGTGACGAGGTCTGGGGACATCCCAGCCCACCCCAGCCTTGAGGGGCGGTCAGGGAGCTCCTTACTTGAGGCTGGTGATCTCCACGCCCTCGTAGCCAGGGATGGTCCCATAGATCTTCTTGATCTGCAAGAAGGTCACCTTGGTCACCTCTGTGGTCACCTTGGTGGCCGTGGCGGGACAACCGGGCCACCCCACGTTCCTCACCTCCTGCCGGAAGTGGTTCTGGAAGGACAGGAAGGTCTCGGAGTCGGGGTCCTTCAGGTCCTCGGAGTAGTTGAAGTTGGTGAGGGTCACCTCCATGTCCACGGCGGCCATGATGGTCCCAGGGAACGCTGGAGGGACAATGGGGAGAAGGGGTCGGTGGGGTGGGATGGAGGGCGTGAGGATCTCCACAGTGTCCAGGACCACCAAAGTGACCAGGAACCCCAAAGAGACCAGGAACCCCAAAGGGACCAGGGCCACCAAAAACACCAGGACCTCCAAGGTGCCCAGGACCACCAAGAAAACCAAGACCCCCAAAAACATCAAAACCCCCAAAACCACCAGGACCACCAAGAAGACAGAACCTCCAAGATGACCAGAACCCCCAAAATGCTGAAGACCCCCAAGAAGACCAAGACCTCCAAGAAGATCAGAACATCAAAGACCAGAACCCCCAAGATGCCCAGAACCTCAAAGAAGATCAGAACCCCAAAGAAGACCAAGACCACCAAGAAGACCAGGACTCCTAAAGACACCAGAACCTCCAAGGTGCTGAGAACCCCTAAGAAGATCAGAACCCCAAAGAAGACCAGGACCCCAAAGACACCAGGACCACCAAGGTGCTGAGGACCCCCAAGATGCCCAGAACCTCCAAGATGCCCAGAACCTCCAAGAAGATCAGAACCCCAAGATGACCAGAACCTCCATGAAGATCAGAACCACCAAGAAGACCGAGACCCCCAAGATGCCCAGAACCACCAAGATGCCCAGAACCCCCAAAATGCTGAAGACGCCCAAGAAGACCAAGACCACCAAGAAGACCAGAACCACCAAGAAGATCAGAACCCCCAAGATGACCAGAACCACCAAGAAGATCAGAACCTCCAAGATGCCCAGAACCACCAAGAAGATCAGAACCTCCATGAAGACCAGAACCTCCATGAAGACCAGAACCCCCAAGATGACCAGAACCTCCAAGATGCCCAGAACCCCCAAGAAGACCAAACCTCCAAGATGCCCAGGACCCCCAAGATGATCAGAACCCCCATGAAGATCAGAACCCCCAAGATGCCCAGGACCACCAAGAAGATCAGAACCGCCAAGAAGACCAAACCTCCAAGATGCCCAGGACCCCCAAGATGCCCAGAACCTCCAAGATGCCCAGAACCACCAAGAAGACCAGAACCCCAAGATGACCAGAACCACCAAGAAGATCAGAACCACCAAGAAGACCAGAACCCCCAAGATGCCCAGGACCACCAAGAAGATCAGAACCACCAAGAAGACCAAGACCCCCAAGATGCCCAGGACCCCCAAGATGCCCAGGCCCTCTTCCCAGGTCCCCCAGGTGCAGGGGTGGGGCCACCACTCACGCAGGTTGGTGTCCACGGTGTCGGTGGAGAACTCGCAGCGCGGCCCGGCGTAGGACGGCGAGCAGAGACATCCGGTGCCGCCGGGGGTGCCCCCGTTCTCACACAGCCCTGGTGGGACACGGGGACATCAGGGACAACCCCGGGGACAACCCCGGGGCAGGGTGGAGCTCACCTGGGTCAGGACTCACCTGGTGGAGGAGGAGCAGCGGTGGAAAAAGGGGTGGTGGAGATGGTGGTGGGCGATGTGGAGGTCAGCAAGGTGGTGGTGGTGGTGGGCCCTGAGGTGGTGAGGGTCACCGAGGTGGTGGGGGTGGTCTTAGGGGAGGTCGTGGTGGGCACTGGAGAAGTTGTGGAGCTCCCTGAGGTGCTCGTGGTGGTTTTAGGCGTGGTCGTGGTGGTCCCTGAGGAGGTCGTGGTGGTCTTAGGGGTGGTGGTGGTGGTGGTTGAGGTGGTCGTGGAGGTCCCTGAGGTGGTCGTGGAGTTCCCTGAGGTGGTCGTGGTGGTTTTAGGGGTGGTTGGGGTGGGCCCTGAAGTCATGGTGGTCTCTGGGAAGGTCGTGGTGGTCACTGAGGTGGTTGTGGTGGTCGCTTTGGTGGTCGTGGGTGCGGTGGGGGTCACCTGGGTGGTGGTGGTGGTCATTGGTGTGGTTGTGGAGGTCCCTGAGGTGGTCGTGGGGGTCTCTGGTGTGGTCGTGGAGGTCACTGAGGTGGTGGTGGTCACTGAGGTGGTGGTGGTGGCCACTGGGGTGGGTGTGGAGGTCCCTGACGTGGTCGTGGTGGTCACTGGAGTGGTCGTGGTGGACCCTGAGGAGGTGGTGGTGGCCACTGGGGTGGGTGTAGAGGTCTCTGGTGTGGTCCCTGACATGGTCGTGGAGGTCCATGAGGTGGTCGTGGAAGACCCTGAGATGGTTGAGGTGGTCGCTGTGGTGGTCGTGGCAGACCCTGAGGAGGTTGTGGTGGTCTTGGGGGTGGTCGTGGGTGCAGTGGGGGTCACCTGGGTGGTCGTGGTGGTCACTGGTGTGGCCGTGGGGGTCACTGAGGTCGTGGTGGTCACTGGGGTGGGTGTGGAGGACACTGAGGTCGTGGAAGTCACTGGGGCAGTCATGGAGGTCCCTGACGTGGTCGTGGTGGTCGCTGGAGTGGTCGTGGTGGTCCCTGAGATGGTTGTGGAGGTCCATGAGGTGGTCGTGGCAGACCCTGAGGAGGTCGTGGTGGTCTTGGGGGTGGTCGTGGAGGTCACTTCAGTGATTGTGGGTGCAGTGGTGGTCACTGGTGTGGCCGTGGAGGTCCCTGAGGGGGTGGTGGAGGTCCCAGAGATGGTGGTGGAGGTCCCAGAGGTGGTGGTGGTGGTGGTGGTCTCAGGGGTGGCCGTGGGGGTCCCAGTGGTGGTGGTGGTGGTCTCAGGGGTGGCCGTGGGGGTCACTGCAGTGGTCGTGGAGGTGGTTGAGGAGGTCCCTGAGGACGTTGAAGTGGTCCCTGAGGTGGTCATGGTGGTCCTTGAGGTCGTGGTGGTCTCTGGGAAAGTCGTGGAAGTCCCTGAGGTGGCTGTGGTGGACCCTGAGGAGGTGGTGGTGGTCACTGGGGTGGACGTCGGCGTCCCTGTGTTGGTCGTGGTGGTCTCTGGTGTGGTTGGGGTGGTCGCAGGGGTGGCTGTGGTGGTCCATGAGGTCATTGAGGTCCCAGACGTGGTCATGATGGAGCCTGAGGTGGTTGTGGTGGTCACTGTGTTGGTCGTGGGTGTCACTGGGGTGGTTGGGGTGGTCTTAGGAGTGGTCGTGGTGGTCACTGAGGTCGTGGAGGTCCCTGACGTGGTTGTGGTGGAGCCTGAGGAGGTCTGGGTGGACCCTGACGTGGTCATGGTGGTCCCTGGGGTGGTTGTGGGTGTCCCGGAGGTGGTCGTGGAGGTCACTGGGGTGGTCGTGGTGGTCTCGGGGGTGGTTGTGAAGGTCCCTGAGGTGGTCGTGGTGGTCATTGGGGTGGTTGGGGTGGTCTTAGGAGTGGTCGTGGTGGTCACTGAGGTCGTGGAGGTCTCTGGTGTGGTCGTGGTGGCCTCTGGAATGGTCGTCCCTGACGTGGTTGTGGTGGAGACTGAGGAGGTCGTGGTGGTCACTGGGGTGGTCGGGGTGGTCTCAGGAGTGGTTGTGGTGGAGACTGAGGTTGTGGAGGTCCCAGACGTGGTCGTGATGGACCCTGAGGAGGTCGTGGTGGTCTCTGGGGTGGTCGTGGGTGCCCCTGAGGTGGTTGTGGTGGCCTCTGGAATGGTCGTGGAGGTCCCTGTGGTTGGGGTGGTCTCAGGGGTGGTCGTGGTGGTCACTGAGGTTGTTGAGGTCCCAGAAGTGGTCGTGATGGAGCCTGAGGAGGTTGTGGTGGTCTCTGGCGTGGTCATGGGTGTCCCTGAAGTTGTTGAGGTCCCTGAGGTGGTCGTGGTGGCCACTGGGGTGGTTGGGGTGGTCTCAGGGGTGGTTGTGGTGGTCACTGAGGTCATTGAGGTCCCAGACGTGGTCATGATGGAGCCTGAGGAGGTTGTGGTGGTCACTGGGGTGGTTGTGGTGGTCACTGAGGTCGTGGAGGTCCCTGATGTGGTCGTGGTGGAGCCTGAGGAGGTCTGGGTGGACTCTGACGTGGTCATGGTGGTCACTGGGGTGGTTGTGGGTGTCCCGGAGGTGGTCGTGGAGGTCTCTGGTGTGGTCGTGGTGGCCTCTGGAATGGTCGTCCCTGATGTGGTTGTGGTGGAGACTGAGGAGGTCGTGGAGGTCCCTGGGATGGACGTGGTGGTCACTGAGGTCGTTGAGGTCCCTGAGGTGGTCGTGGTGGAGCCTGAGGTGGTTGTGGTGGTCACTGGGGTGGTCGTGGGTGTCCCTGAGGTGGTCGTGGTGGTCCATGAGGTTGTGGAGGTCCCTGACGTGGTCGTGGCGGACCCTGAGGAGGTCGTGGTGGTCACTGGGGTGGTCGTGGGTGTCCCTGAGGTGGTTGGGGTGGTGACTGAGGTCGTGGTGGTCACTGGGGTGGTCGTGGTGGCCTCTGGAATGGTCGTTCCTGACGTGGACGTGGTGGAGCCTGAGGAGGTCGTGGTTATCTCTGGAATGGTCGTGGAGGTCCCTGTGGTTGATGTGGTCTGAGGGGTGGTCAGGGTGGTCCCTGAGGAGGTCATGGTGGACCCTGAGGAGGTGGTGGTGGTCACTGGGGTGGTCGTGGGCATCCCTGTGCTGGTCATGGAGGTCCCTGAAGTTGTTGAGGTCCCTGAGGTGGTCGTGGTGGTCCCCGAGGTGGTTGGGGTGGTCTTGGGGGTGGTCGTGGAGGTCCATGAGGTCATTGAGGTCCCAGATGTGGTCGTGGTGGACCCTGAGGAGGTCATGGTTATCTCTGGTGTGGTCGTGGTGGTCACAGGGGTGGTCGTGGAGGTCCCTGAGGTGGTTGAGGTCCCAGAAGTGGTCGTGGTGGAGCCTGAGGAGGTCGTGGTGGTCTCTGGGGTGGTCGTGGTGGTCCATGAGGTCGTTGAGGTCCCAGATGTGGTCGTGGTGGAGCCTGAGGAGGTCGTGGTGGTCTCTGGGGTGGTCGTGGTGGTCACTGAGGTGGTTGGGGTGGTCACTGAGGTCGTGGTGGTCACTGGTGTGGTCATGGTGGCCTCTGGAATGGTCGTCCCTGATGTGGTTGTGGTGGAGACTGAGGAGGTCGTGGTGGTCATTGGGGTGGTTGTGGGTGTCCCCGAGGTGGTTGGGGTGGTCTCGGGGGTGGTTGTGGTGGAGACTGAGGTTGTGGAGGTCCCTGACGTGGTCATGATGGACCCTGAGGAGGTCGTGGTGGTCCCTGGGGTGGTTGGGGTGGTCTCAGGGGTGGTCGTGGACGTCCCTGATGTGGTTGAGGTCCCAGATGTGGTCGTGGTGGAGCCTGAGGAGGTTGTGGTGGTCTCTGGGGTGGTCGTGGGTGTCCCTGAGGTGGTTGGGGTGGTCTTAGGAGTGGTCGTGGTGGTCACTGAGGTCGTGGTGGTCCCTGACGTGGTCGGGGTGGCCTCTGGAATGGTCGTGGAGGTCCCTGTGGTTGATGTGGTCTGAGGGGTGGTCAGGGTGGTCCCTGAGGAGGTCGTGGTGGACCCTGAGGAGGTGGTGGTGGTCACTGGGGTGGTCGTGGGCATCCCTGTGTTGGTCATGGACGTCCCTGAAGTTGTTGAGATCCCTGAGGTGGTTGGGGTGGCCACTGGGGTGGTTGGGGTGGTCTTGGGGGTGGTCGTGGTGGACCCTGTGGAGGTCGTGGTTATCTCTGGTGTGGTCGTGGGTGTCACTGAGGTGGTTGGGGTGGTCTCAGGGGTGGTCGTGGAGGTCCCTGAGGTGGTTGAGGTCCCAGAAGTGGTCGTGGTGGAGCCTGAGGAGGTCGTGGTGGTCACTGGGGTGGTCGGGGTGGTCTCAGGGGTGGTTGGGGTGGTCTTAGGAGTGGTCGTGGTGGTCACTGAGGTCGTGGAGGTCCCTGACGTGGTTGTGGTGGAGCCTGAGGAGGTCTGGGTGGACCCTGACGTGGTCATGGTCGTCCCTGGGATGGTTGTGGGTGTCCCGGAGGTGGTCGTGGAGGTCACTGGGGTGGTCGTGGTGGTCTCTGGAATGGGCGTCCCTGATGTGGTTGTGGTGGAGACTGAGGAGGTCGTGGTGGTCCCTGAGGTGGTCGTGGAGATCCCTGAGGTGGTTGTGGTGGTCATTGGGGTGGTTGGGGTGGTCTCAGGGGTGGTCGTGGTGGTCACTGAGGTTGTGGAGGTCCCTGACGTGGTCGTGGTGGAGCCTGAGGAGGTCGGGGTGGACTCTGATGTGGTTGTGGTGGTCACTGGTGTCATGCTGGTCACTGGGGTGGTTGTGGAGGTCACTGATGTGGTTGAGGTGGAGCCTGAGGACGTCGTGGTGGTCCCTGTGGTGGTGGTGGAGGTCACTGGGGTGGTCGGGGTGGCCTCTGGAATGGTCGTGGAGGTCCCTGTGGTCATGGTGGTCTGAGGGGTGGTCAGGGTGGCCCCTGAGGTGGTCGTGGTGGACCCCGAGGAGGTGGTGGTGGTCACTGGGGTGGTCGTGGGTGTCCCTGTGTTTGTCGTGGAGGTCCCTGAAGTTGTTGAGGTCCCTGAGGTGGTCGGGGTGGTCTCGGGGGTGGTTGTGGTGGAGACTGAGGTTGTTGAGGTCCCAGAAGTGGTTGTGATGGAGCCTGAGGAGGTTGTGGTGGTCTCTGGGGTGGTCGTGGAGGTCACTGGGGTGGTTGGGGTGGTCACTGAGGTCGTGGTGGTCACTGGTGTGGTCGTGGGTGTCCCTGAAGTTGTTGAGGTCCCTGAGGAGGTTGTGGTGGTCACTGGGGTGGTTGGGGTGGTCTCAGGGGTGGTCGTGGTGGTCCATGAGGTCGTTGAGGTCCCAGATGTGGTCGTGGTGGAGCCTGAGGAGGTCGTGGTGGTCTCTGGGGTGGTTGTGGTGGTCCCTGGGGTGGTTGTGGGTGTCCCGGAGGTGGTCATGGTGGCCTCTGGAATGGTCGTCCCTGATGTGGTTGTGGTGGAGACTGAGGAGGTTGTGGTGGTCCCTGGGATGGTCGTGGGGGTCCCTGAGGTGGTTGGGGTGGTCTTAGGAGTGGTTGTGGTGGTCACTGAGGTCGTGGAGGTCGCAGGCGTGGTTGGGGTGGTCTCAGGGGTGGCTGTGGTGGTCCATGAGGTTGTGGAGGTCCCTGAGATGGTTGTGGTGGTCACTAAGGTGGTCGTGGTGGCCACTGGGGTGGTTGGGGTGGTCTCAGGAGTGGTCATGGTGGTCACTGAGGTTGTTGAGGTCCCTGATGTGGTCGTGGTGGAGCCTGAGGAGGTCGTGGTGGTCACTGGGGTGGTCGTGGTGGTCCATGAGGTTGCTGAGGTCCCTGACGTGGTCGTGGTGGAGCCTGAGGAGGTCGTGGTGGTCACTGGGGTGGTTGGGGTGGTCACTGAGGTTGTGGACATCCCAGACGTGGTCGTGGTGGAGCCTGAGGAGGTCGTGGTGGTCACTGGTGTGGTCGTGGAGGTCCCTGTGGTTGATGTGGTCTGAGGGGTGGTCAGGGTGGTCACTGAGGTGGTCGTGGTGGACCCTGAGGAGGTGGTGGTGGTCTCTGGTGTGGTCGTGGGCGTCCCTGTGCTGGTCATGGAGGTCCCTGAAGTTGTTGAGGTCCCTGAGGTGGTCGGGGTGGTCTCGGGGGTGGTTGTGGTGGAGACTGAGGTCGTTGAGGGTCCCAGAAGTGGTTGTGATGGAGCCTGAGGAGGTTGTGGTGGTCTCTGGGGTGGTCGTGGAGGTCCCTGAAGTTGTTGAGGACCCTGAGGTGGTTGTGGTGGCCACTGGGGTGGTTGTGGTGGTCTCAGGGGTGGTCGTGGTGGTCACTGAGGTCATTGAGGTCCCTGATGTGGTTGTGGTGGAGCCTGAGGAGGTCGTGGTGGTCACTGGTGTGGTCATGGTGGCCTCTGGAATGGTCGTCCCTGATGTGGTTGTGGTGGAGACTGAGGAGGTCGTGGAGGTCTCTGAGGTGGTCGTGGTGGTCATTGGGGTGGTTGGGGTGGTCTCAGGGGTGGTCGTGGTGGTCACTGAGGTCGTTGAAGTCCCAGATGTGGTCGTGGTGGTCCCCGAGGTGGTTGGGGTGGTCTTGGGGGTGGTCGTGGTGGTCACTGAGGTCGTGGTGGACCCTGAGGAGGTCGTGGTTATCTCTGGTGTGGTCATGGTGGACACTGGGGTGGTCATGGAGGTCTCTGAGGAGGTCGTGGTGGTCATTGGGGTGGTTGGGGTGGTCTTAGGAGTGGTCGTGGTGGTCACTGAGGTTGTGGAGGTCCCTGACGTGGTCGTGGTGGAGCCTGAGGAGGTCGGGGTGGACTCTGATGTGGTTGTGGTGGTCACTGGTGTCATGCTGGTCACTGGGGTGGTTGTGGAGGTCACTGATGTGGTTGAGGTGGAGCCTGAGGACGTCGTGGAGGTCCCTGTGGTGGTGGTGGAGGCCACTGGGGTGGTCGTGGTGGCCTCTGGAATGGTTGTCCCTGACGTGGTCGTGGTGGAGCCTGAGGAGGTCGTGGTGGTCACTGGGGTGGTTGGGGTGGTCTCAGGGGTGGTCGTGGGTGTCCCTGAGGTGGTTGGGGTGGTCACTGGAGTGGTCGTGGAGCTCCCTGACGTGGTCATGGTGGAGGTTGAGGAGGTGGTGGAGGTCACTGGGGGGCTCAGGGTGGTCCCTGTGATGGTCGTGGGGGTCTCTGTGGTGGTTCCTGATGTGGTCCAGGTGGTCCAGGAGGTGGCTGTGGAGCTCCCTGTGATGGTCGTGGAGGTCTCTGGGATGGTGGTGGTAGTGGTGGTCCCTAAGGTGGTTGTGGAGGTCCCTGAGGTGGTCACGGTGGTCCCTGTGATGGTCGGGGTGGTCTCTGTGGTGGTCGTGGAGGTCTCTGGGATGGTGGTGGTGGTCCCTGAGGAGGTGGTGGTGGTCCCTAAGGTGGTTGTGGAGCTCCCTGAGGTGGTCGTGGTGGTCTCCGTGTTGGTCATGGTGGCTCCTGAGGTGACTGTGGAGGTCTCTGTGGTGCTCGGGATGGTCCCTGTGGTGGTCGTGGAGCTCTCTGAGGTGCTCAGGGTGGTCCCTGTGGTGGTCGTGGAGATCCCTGAGGTGCTCAGGGTGGTCTCTGTGGTGGTCGTGGAGATCCCTGTGGTGGTTGCTGTCATCTCTGGGGTGCTCGTGGTGCTCCCGGGCATGGACGTGGAGCTCCCTGAGGTGGTCGGGGTGGACTCTGAGGTGGTGGTGGAGCTCCCTGGGATGGTCGTGGAGGTTCCTGATGTGGTCGTGGTGGTCTCTGAGGTGGTCGTGGGGGTCTCTGTGATGGTCGTGGTGGTTCCTGATGTGGTCGAGCTGGTCCATGAGGTGGTGGTGGAGCTCCCTGTGATGGTCGTGGAGGTCTCTGGGATGGTGGTGGTGATCCCTGAGGTGGTCGTGGAGATCCCTGAGGTGCTCAGGGTGGTCCCTGTGGTGGTCGTGGAGATCCCCGAGGTGGACAAGGTGCTCTCTGCGATGGACGTGGTGGTCCCTGGGCTGGTCGTGGTGGTCCCTGGGCTGGTCATGGTGGTCTCTGGGGTGTCCATGGAGGTCCCCGTGGTGTCCATGGGTTCCCTGGAGGTCCCTGGGCTGGTCATGGTGGTCCCTGGGGTGTTCATGGAGGTCTCTGAGGTGTCCATGAAGGTCCCCGTGGTGTCCATGGGTTCCCTGGAGCTCCCCTGGTCTCCGGTTGTCCCCAGGACAGCGGCTGCAGGGGAAGGTCCAGGGTGAGCAGAGACCCCCAAGCCCCTCCCCAGGGAGGAGACCCCGACCTTCCTCCTCCTCTTCCTCCTCCTCCTCCTCCTCCTCCTCCTCCTCCTCTTCCTCTTCCTCCAGGACCTTCAGATCTGAACCCCTCAAACTTCTCCCACCCCAATTCCTCCTCTTCTTCCTCATCCTCCTCATCCTCTTCTTCCTCCTGCCCTTTGACCCACCCAAAGTCACCCCCCCCACCCCCCGTTGTCTCCACCTTCCTC